>OMNZ01021764.1:2365-14299 GCA_900303255.1 Lesueurigobius sanzi | reverse complement strand
GTTCATACTTTTCAGTTGGCCAACATTTCTAAATAAAAAAACCTTTGTTTGTATTGGTCTCAAGTAATATTCTAATTTTCTGAGATACTGATTTGGGGTTTTCATTAGTTTTCAGTTATAAACATCAAAATTAAAAACAATAAACACTTGAAATATATCAGTCTGTGTGGAATGAATGTATACATTATGAAAGTTTCACTTTTTGAACAGAATTACAGAAATAAATCAACTTTTTCATGATATTCAAATTTTTTGACGAGCACCTGTATAAGTCGCAGGATCAGCAAACTATGAGAAAAAGAGCGACTTATAGTCCGGAAAATACGGTACATATTTCAGTTAACTCAAATGTACAATGAAGAGCCAGTGTTGAAACGCGTTGGTTATCCATGTAACAATAAAGGATTTTTAGACTTTTCCATTTTTTTGACTGCATTGACCTGAACTCACTTTTTGCAAGTCAGTATCATTATCTCTACATATTTTAGTTTGTTTGTTGCGATGTGCCTGCATACATTTCCCTGATGATGAACATGTGTGTAACAAGATGAGAGGCACGCGGGAAGGATTAAAGTATTATTAAATTTGCAAAATGAGGAGAGAGATCAAATTTAAGAGTAAACGACCTCCCACTTCTCTCCTCATTGAACCGGCAAGCCCTCCTAACTCTAAACCCCCCCAGTACACAGGAAAGCTGGTCTCATTGGTCAACTCGTAGTCCTGCAAGAGTCTGATTTGTTCCTGAGATCAGGAAAGGGAGGAACTTTAGAAAATATATAATTTTTTAAGTACTCAATTTTATGCATTCTATTTCTGGACACTCAAAGACGCTTTGCATGGCATTATTCATTCGCTCCATACTTGGTGGTGGTAAGCTACTAATGTAGCCACAGCTGCCCAGGGGTTGACTGACAGAAGCGAGGCTGCCAATTTGTGCCATCGGCCCTTCCGACCACCACCACACATTCACTCTCACTACATTCACACAGGCAAGAAATACTTTTACACTTTAACACTTTAAGGCAGTTAATATACAGATTTGTTCCATGTTCCATATAGACATAGACATATAGAATAAGGAGGGATGTTTTCTATAATGCATGGTCAATTTGTGAGATAGATGTTTCCCATTTCCATGCTGTTACGAGTGTGAATACGTTTTACTGGCCTTTGGCAGAGAAGTTGGAGAGAGTTCTCCAATGATAGCATCCATTAGACATAAAGCTACCGGAAGTCATTCATTTTAAATTCAGTTAAAAAGTCGACTTTGAGCAGATCAGCAAAAGCACTTTCAGGGATCTGGTACTATTTAAGCTATTCAAATGAGAGGCATCATACTGGCGTCTGTCAGCTACAGACTGGCTTAGCAACAACCTGGATTTTTGAGTAACTAAAGTTATGCAGAAACAGCATATGGCATTTGGTAATGAGTTTGGCATTGCTTAGTACAAAGGGGGATTTATTATTGCTGCAAACCAAACGCACTGTTTTTTGTTTTTACATGTTTATTTAATGATAATCTCTGCTACAGTTGTGTGTTTAAATAGATGTGTAGTCTATAATCTGGGTTTATTTTGATTTTATAAAGTCGAGCGCATCCAGGAAAAGGAGCCAATATCTTCCTTCCTCTTTTGGACAGAGAAAGATTGGTCTCTCTCTCCTCGTCCTAAATCAATTGCAGAAGGAGAACATCGATCTATAGAGCTGCTTGGACCTCTCCCAAATGCACTTTTAAAAGACAGCACAGACAACTTCACACGTCCCGCCTCTTAAATTTTTAACACCACCTCAGATACCTAAGCTATAGAACAAGCCACATAGGACAGCTCTTACATGAAATAATAGAGGGAGAGTGGAGTTCTGTTGGCTGTTTGAGGGATTTGAGATGACAACAAAATAGCAGCATATCCTCTCTGCTTGTCACAGCTCATACTTTGTGTTTCCCGAGTACACAGGCCAGAACGGAGCACGCTGAATAATGTTTGGAAAGTAGGTCAAGCAGTTTTGTGAAGGAGAGACTGCAGCGCTTATTTTGGGTGTTCCTTTTTTTGGGAAATACCATTTACTTTGTACTGTATCGGAGTCTAGAACGGATGTACAATGTAATCACCGTTGCTTAAAGGTGCATTGTGGAACTTTTTATGTGAAAACCCCTTGATATTAGTTCATATTAGTATCTCATATTAGACTCTTTAGTGACCCAGTGGCAGTATGGGTAGTAAGCATGGCGCCTTTACTTCCCATCACAGCAGCCTCTATGACGCTCCAGGATTGAATGTTTTTTAGGATGACTGGTAGGAAGGAAAAGCAAGAAAACCTACCAGAAACCCTTTGAAAATGTATCCTGGAGTGTCATGAAGGCCATGCTAACCACCCATACAGCCACTGGGTCACTAACAGGTCAAAATACGCACTAATGTCAAGTTTGTTCTTCGCATAAATAATTCCACAATGCACCAATGCAAGTCCATGAAAAGAATTCCTCATGTCAGTGGAGCTTTCTCAAATCAAATAAAGAAATAATGATTACAAAATATGAAGATTCACAATAGGAATCACACTTGTTTCGCTATCAGATTGATACAACATAATAGAAATTGGAATCAGATTGGAATTATGCCATTGGTTTGGAATTATTTTGGGTGTGGCCGCTATTCAATATATTGTTTAAATTTGACTAGATTTGATGTTGAATTATTTTAAATTACATTTTAAAAGGCCATCAAAGTTTTAAAGTATAAAGTAATGCTTATAAATAATATATATAGATGTATAATAATTCGTTTATCTGGCTCATGTAACTAGGTCAATGAAATGATGAATATTATGGCTATAACATTGTCCGTTTGGCTTTCAGCTCTCATCATTCCTGCATCTGTAATGAACAAGAAGCGCATGAGGTCACTTCTGACACGCAAAACCACTTTTATCCAATGGAGTAGCTCCTTTGGCTAAGTGCCCGCTGAGGGATGATGTCATGGCGGGGTGATGTCACGGGCCTTTCATAGACAAGAGGGGGGTGGGTGGGTTTGAGGGGGAAGCAGAAGATGACATCATGCGCGGGGAGATGGGGGTGAGGGAGTGCATGTATGTGTCAGCGTGAAAAGCCGGGAAGACAATGAGGGGCGCGTCCTGAGATCACGGCTGCCGGCGCGGCGCGTGAGTCACGGCGGACGGGCCAGGTACGAGCGGTAATTGGCCCGTTAGCCGCCGCCGCAGCAGAGTGGTGAGCATCCGAGGCGACGGTCACGGGGCTTATGGGGATGTGTTTGTTTTTCGATGAGCCGGTGTTTGATTTCTTAGACCCGCGATCAACAAGAGGTAACTAAAGCTGCGTCTGAGGACAGAGGGAATGCTCGGGCAAAACTGTCTGTATTTGAACTGGATCATTTCAATATCTATTTTAAGCACTGATGGCTATGTTATGGGAGCCGAAGCTTTGTGATCTGTTCAATTCAAAGACCCATTCAAAAGATTTTCTAATTTTATTTAGATATTTTTAGAAGCTAGTGAGAAAACTCATATTGTCCAAGGTCTAATTTGCTAAGAGGCACATCTCTTGATTAAACTGCTGTTTATAGTGGGAATGGATTTTATTCTATTAAATGTGTGTCATGCTAATAAAACTTGGGGCTACAATTAACCTCTTAAGCCCTAGGGTCCCCATTTTTGGGGACTTGCCACTTTTAGAGACAATCCTTGTTTATTTTAATCTATTTTTAAGTGTATTTTTTTTGTTGGAAAAACTGTATTTTATGACGAAATATATAAATAAGATCCAAAATTTTCTATTACAAATTTGAATTTTTTGGGGCAAAAGGTGCCAAATTGTGCCCTATTTATTATAATGGGATTCCGCCTAGACTATTTTAAATCGAAACCTCAATAACTTTTCAATTATTTATTGTTACAGAGATAAACAGTTGGTAAAAAGTCAATAATTAGCTGTAGTTACTATTTATGATGTTTATTTGCTTCTTTACAATGTAAATGAGCTGCTGACCTGCTATAATGTGTTTTTTTTTTTTAGGCAGAATTCATATTTTCTGTCTTTCAACCTCAATTACTCAGGCCCACTATGATTTTCTTGAAAATGTTCACATCTACAGTATCCCCACAGACATTCATATCATTTGAGAGCAATATGAACATTTTAGACATTTTACAAGCTGTTAAAAGCCTTCCAGAGTATGAGTATACACAGCAGGGCTTAAGAGGTTAAATGTGTGTGGTCTGTGCACAGATTTTTAGTCTCATAAGATTTAAAATCCTGTAGTGTGCGGCCACCTTAAGATTACATTGGACGGTTTACTCACGTTTAAATAAAACTTTGTGCCACAATTTAAAAAAAAAACAGCTGGTGTGTAAATCTGTGTAAAATTGCCTACAGAACCAAAAAGTAAGTGGTGAATCTATTCATGTTAAAAGAGCCGCTAAAAAAGCTCCATTTCTGTCATGAACGTCATATCACGAGGAGAAAAGTTTTGAGATGACTGCTGCCAGCGTGATGCGTGAGTCATAGATGATGCAGGTATGAGCTGTGCTGGTAATCGGCCTGTTAGCCGCCGCCGTCGCAGAGGGAAGAGCATCCTTTAGACATCATCATCTTTACCGCTTGGCTGATGCAAATGCAGTTTCACTCAGGGCACTTTAAGAGCCTGTCATGTCTTGATGGAGTCAAGTGGCGTGAAAGTTACAACCATTTATTACCGTCAAAGCAATACGCCTAATGACTGGCTGCGATAAATGACGCCGAGGAGTCATCGGATTATGGGGATTTGTAAAAGTTATAACAATCCTCAGTGACAACAAGGACGTAGTGGTAGTGGCCATGGACTTGTTCTACCAAAACTGACATCAATATTTGAAGAGTTCATTTGCAAAAACAGATAAGTGCCATTGACAAAAATCAACTCATACTTGTAATTTTCTCTTTGTCTAGTTGTGATTTTCATGTCCAGATCTATTTTAGTGAATCAGAAATATGAAGACACTTGTTATGGATCAGATTGATTCAACTTTACTTTTACTGGTGTCCCCTATAGAGCAATGTCTAAAACTATATGGGTAAAAATTCAAAACGAAGATATCTGTTTTTGCTTCATTTATAGCATGCTTTATTCCGAATTGTACACTCCATACCCTATGGTAGGACTGTCATGATTTCAATTCAATAATTGTTGGCATTATGGTAAAAAGAATACGTATATTTCTCAAAACCTTGCAAGTAATGTCTAAACAAGACATGTGCATTTTGATTTTCATTTAAGAGTTATTCTAAATGAACATCTATTGAACATTAGGCATATGTTCTCTTTTATCTTTTGGGTATAATAATAATAATAATAATTGGGTACAGGGCCTTTAAGTTACAGAATTTGCATCATCACAAGGAATAGATCCTGTGTCAAGTAATCAGCTTGTGAAACACAATATTGCCTTAGCTCTTGACTCCGTCTATAGGTATGGGGTGGTACAACATGTCATTCACTGTGGAGGTGTGGTTTGTATACCATTTTTGATATGCAATGTTTATTTATGAACCCCCCAGAAGGTGATTTACTTCGCTGGATGTACAAAAAAGAAACAAGTCTTGAGAAGTAGTCCAACTCAATTTTTTCATTGTAATATGGAGGGCATCGTTGTTACAGTCCTTCTACAATAGGTTTATACACTGCATTTCAATACACCTAAGTAATCGGTCCCAGGTATTGTTTTATTAATGCCACTGTCCATTTTTCCCTATCCTAATTTGCATTTGTAATGAGCTCGCAGACACCAGGCCGGTGTGAATATGCAGTGCCATCTTTCTCCTCTCACTTTGACAACTTGGCCGGATGTCTCTCTGACTGTACCCTGCTACGCGGATTAGCTACGTAGGGGTATGTGGATCACCCTTCTGCTTCCTCATACATTATTCAGCCTTTCTCCCCTAATGCCTAGCGTCCCTGTCCAAGCTTTTTTTTTTCACTCTGACAAACCTTAACCAAAAGAATGCTATAAATATTCATCTGTACTTTTTGTAGACAGCTTGTGGAGCAAGGCAGGGGTCTCCTAATTAGCACTTCTTCGTCAACTTGTGTTTATTTGGTGACATACTTTTCCCGGCGGAGACCAACATTAATCATTCATTTCAAAATCGGAGCACCTGGTATGTGCTGGTTCGCGTGCTCAGTGCAGGGCCAGCTATCCCATCGAGGTGGTAACCATGACGACGGCGAACAGCGCTTCCCGGGTTGACCTACTTTTCTGTGTGTATCGTTTCGCCATCGACTCTCCGCCACTGCGCCATCAACTACCTGTCTGACCCAGAGTGCTCGGGGCAGGAATTTTTTTAAGTCCGTCGTGTCAAGTACATTTTGTGAGAACGAGGTTTTTATGGCGCCATAACGCTTCCAACGACCTCGCCGCTCCCCGGTAGCCGCGCCGGACAGGCATTAACTAGATGTCGTACGGTGGTAGACTTTGAAATCTATTAGCAGCAGCAGACGCCAGGTAGTTCATCAAACATTTGAACCTTCTGTCGGGTGCAACCAGACGGTAGTAAGTTCATTAATGTTCAGCTCATTCCTGTTTGTATTTCACTCTGTGCTGAAATACATCCACGAAGCAATTAGAGCTTCATGGATGTTAATGACTTGTAAAGACACTTCTTATAACAAACAACTAGTCTGAGCAGATGGGAACAGGTGGCTTTCACGTGACACAATTCTGTTTCAGTTGGAGCAGGTGCCAAATCTTCCAATAAAACTTGAAAATTGATCGATCAGTATTTGATGAAGATTGGATGAACAAACCTGCCATATTATTCTTACAGCTGAAAGTCCTTTCTACATCACAAACATGTGTTTCAATATTGTCACCACTTTTGCACACCTTTATGACAAAATAATTAGACCTTAGTTCCTATGTGCTGACAGAGAAGACATTTAACTCTGTGACAGTTTTTGTTTCATGTGGATTGGCCCAGGAATTACAGAGAAATTATCAATCAACATTGGCTAGAAATCTGCATTAGTATAGTTACCAGCATATCATTTTCAGCTGCCCCCAATTTTAAACCATAGAGCTTTGGAATGTGATGTCACGTAATGGGGTGTGGCCAGCAGATTGTGTTGATGTGAGGTGCCATCTTACTGGTCCACAACAAACAACAAACTGCTATCTGTAGAACTAAGGGAAGCTATAGACAAACAACTTCAGGATACTTGGGGTTAGTAGTGTAGTTGACCTCCATGTTAGAACGCACCATCCCCCACGGAATAATATTGGAAATGGGCTGTTTTCATTGTTTTGTGGTCCTGAAAAATGGTGGCAAAATTCCCATAATGCATTGCACTGTGATGTCAGTTCCAATGCTCTATAGAGAGAGGGCGAAAAGGTTAACGCCAACTTTTCGGTGACACAAGAGTCCATTGAGATGAATGGAGAAACATCGACTGAGATCTTCACATTTACATCTGAAAAATACCAATTTATGCATTTTGTATATTTGTCTGATATAAGAGGTCAGCAAATCAAAAGATTTTTTTGCTGTAGAAGATTCACAGAGCGGACAGTTAATGTTTTAAGGTGGGCTAAAGTTAGCAGGAAGTTAGCATGTTTGGACTTCAATCCACTGGGCCACTAAATACGCACTAATATCAAGTTTTTTTCACATAAAATGCTACATGGGTCATAGCAGTGTGCAGTAATTCCAGAGTATTTTGCAAAATTGAGACCATTCAGGTTATGTTTTTGACTTCCTTTGTATTATTCAATTTCTTTTTCATCTTTATCTGGTTCAGCCTTTCTACTTTGTTTCTTTGCTTTTTACATCACATAGTAGTTTGTATTGAGTATCACCATTCATCGTAGCATAACATACTTTTACTTGAGCACTCTTTTGGAGTACGCTCTCCTCTAATAAGTCTTCCCGTTAAAGTGTTAGCTCATCTCACGACATCAATATCTGCACTTCTATCTGTTTTTCCCGAGGTCTAATCCAATATTCAGCGTGTTAACCAGTGATTTTGGAGCTGTGCCAAACAATCCTACAATGCCCAACGCACATTCATTTCCTGTACTGGCAGACGAGCACAATATTCAACTTTATCTTTACATCGATGTTTATTAACAGTCTAATGCAGTGTGAATAATGAGTGGATGATGGAGTCTCAATAGTGCTCTTGATAAAAACAGGCCTACATTGTGTTCCGTCTTCAGAGAGGCTTGTTAAACCCAGCTGTGCCTTTCTATTCACCATCAAATGTGTTTAGATGAATGCATTTATATATTAGTTTAAAGGGATAAACAGTCTTTGCATCACGACAGAATGTGGAGTCAAAAGAAATCTGCTTTTTGATCTGGCTATGGCGATACGTTTTATACAAAAAGTACTTCGAAGAATTTGTGGCAGCCTTCATTTCCTCAACCTCTGCACCTCTGACTTATACTTTTGGTGTGCGTTCCCTCTCCTTCTTACTTCTGGTCTACTCCGCATGCACCGTGGTTCGAAGAAAAGAAAAAAATGATCTGAAGAAGGCTCTGCCGAAACGTTATATTTAATAAATATACCTTTGGACACTTGCTACCTTTGAGTTTTGAAGAATATCCTCAACCTCTGCACCTCTGACTTATACTTTTGGCCTTCATTTTTGACCCATAATCAAAAATGCATCCGGATATTGTAATTGTAAAAAGTGGACTCCTTTTAGAGGCTTGTTACTATGTTTCTTAAAAATGTGGCACCAGTGTTGGTCCAAAGGGTATTTGGAGGATGGGGAATGAAAATGTATGTCTCATTTTAGTCCTAGACAGTAGTTGTTGTTGTTGATGTTGTTGTTTTTGTTGTTGTTTAGTGCATTTCTACATCCAAAAGGTGTCTACACAGTATCACACATATGCTCATTTTTGATGGATAAAATGTAGCACAATATTAGGTATAAAATACATTTAAACTCCTCCAAATGTGTTTTGATATCCCTGGTATGTTCTATCTTTGAGTCTTTTTTCTTTTTCTTCTTTATGATACTAATTTGTGTTAGTATGAGAGCGATTTTCCCAAGTAAATCTTGTACTGTCAATGGTACACTGTAGTATTGCAAGATTATGTCATTTTATCAAAATCCCTGTTGCAATTAGGTGGAAACAATGTGCTTTTACGCATTCTAACAAGAGAAGTCATCTTGCTTACGCTTACATCTTTCCCTGTAGATATTTTTTGCTGAGTGTTCATGTGAGAGGCAGCAGTGCGTTACCTTCTTTTGTTTGGTTAGGCTCCTCCTTGTTGGCTGTCGGGCTAACAGCGGCAGGCACATCGGCTTTTCTGTCCTCCGTCTTCTCTTCACTCTCCTCTGCCTTCTCCTCGCTCGCTGGGGCAGGGGTGGGAGCCGGGGCTGGGGGCGCTGTGGTGGTGGTGGGACTTTTGGCCGCCGGGGGCTCGACCTCCACCTCTTTGGGCTTCTCCTCCACTTTCTCCTCCGCCTTCGGCTCCTCCTTGGCGGGCTCGGCGGCAGGGGGGGCTACGGGAGACGGTGCCGTTTCTGCGGGCGGCGCCGGAGAGTTAGCGGGCTTCTCCGCCACGGGGCTTTTGGCTTGGCTCTCCTCTTTCTTGGACTCCTCGGCAGGTGCGTCCTCCTGAGCCTCCTCTGTGCTCTTGGCCTCCTCGCCCTCCTCGACGCCGTTCACGATCTCCTCCCCGTTGACGGTGGCCTCCTCGTCCTGCTCCTCCTCGCCGTCTTTCATCTTTTTCCGAGTTATGTGTCCTCGGAAGCTCGCCTGTATTTTGGTTGCAGCCTTGTGAGCCTTGTTGTCCTCGGGTTTGTTGGCGGTGCCGTCCTGCTCGATTTTCTGGTCGGCATCTTCGTTCTTCTCCACCTGAAGTCCACAAGAAAGACAGGCATTAGAAACTTAGGACAAAATATGGCACAGCTATATTTGGGAGGAAAAAAATGTACTTGAGGAGTACATTTTGGAAATCACTACAGGAGCATATGAAAAATGTTACTTGCAGTCTACTGCAGAGTAACATTAGAAAGCTGTAAAGTGGCTTGAAGATATTGATGGCAAGACCACAATACCACAAAGTAGTTGCAGCAGTGGCCTCACTATCCATGCATCCTTGTCTTGAATTAGATTTGAAATATCACACAAACAGAATTCAAGAAGCAAAACAAACAAAGCCATAAGGAATTACCTTTTTTTTTAAGCCATATTGAGGCATAGATAACAAAAAGGTGTGGTCTCCCATTAAAGGAATAGCATACTAGTCATCTAAATAGGATACATTGGATAAAACTAGGTCAAACAAGGGTCTTCTGAAATGTTGAATTTTGAAAATAGAGATGCTATACTAAGGTATTCAGGGAGGACAGAGGGTGGAATGAAGGAAAGGGAGAGAGGACAGACAAACTCAAATGCAAAAAAAGTGGTTCATGAGTTACCTGTCGTACCTGGCTCCAAAGCTGTCCATCAAAAACCAGGCTGTGTTATGAGTCTTATAAATCTAATGAAAAGAAATCAAATCAAATTAAAGGATGAGGGATGAGCAGTGAACGTGGCACGCAAAATGAATCAGAAGTACACAGCAAAGCGGAACATCAAAATGTAATTTGGCAATATTAAACTTACAAATAAAAGAGGCAGAATGAGGAACATGAATAAAACGTCTGAAGACAGTGCATGGCTTTACAGGTAACATCGTTCATGTTAGTCCCACAAGAGAACATTGTAAAGAATCGAGCAAGACAGATCATCCTGAAGTAAGAGATATAACTGTCAACAACAAATCAGATCAGCTAATCTATTGATATGTGAGATTTGTGAGTTAAGGCCAATCCTCAGGGTTTCGCCCACCTACAGCCCATGTGGAGGAAAATACTGTACAAAACAATCGATGTCATGAAATAGGCATAACCGATCTGCAACTGTGCAAAAGTAATGCCTGAATTTTAGCCATTCACAACTGGATTTATATTGATCCCAAAGAAAAAACACTCCCAAGAGGATGCAGTCTGAGCTGGGGCCAAACATATATACTGTATATGTGTATGTAAATAAAAAATAAGATAAATATAAGCATCTGGTGTAGCCCCTATGCCAAATCAATATGGTATATCCACGCCACAGTACCACTGGCCTTCAAGTTATTTATATTCCTATTCCTCCCAGAACAGATGACAATTTCCGAGGCTTATTATCCGGCTGCGGGGCTCGTCATTTCGAAGTACAACCACAGTAAACGCCGCCTTCAGTCAGACCAAACAACAACACGCGGCTGTAGTAAAGGCTCAGTGGCTTGGATTGAGTCTTTACAGTCTGCTCTGACAGTGCTATGAATCTACACGGTGCTTTATGTAGCTCTTGGACAGATTTAGTGCCGTGCGTGTCAGTTGTCCGCACATAATAAATTGGGACTCGGGATGGGGCCATGTCGAGGCATTTATTGTTTATTCGCCATACATAAGACCGTCCTTGAGATGCGATTAGGACACCGTTCAAAACCCACGTCCATGCGTTTGTTGGCGCCGGCAGCAGCTGTTCCTAATGCAATCTTAAAGACCATAAAGATGCGAGCTCCTGTTGAACAATAATGAGGCGCTCTCCATTCATTGCGTACAGTAGCTCTCTCTCTCTCTCTCTCGCTCTCTCTGGCCGGCGTTGCTGCTGCTGCTGCTGCTGCTAGGGAACTGCCTGCTCTGGTCCTCCTCGCTCCTCCTCAGCATTCACAGCCGTACCCCTCCCCGCCATCAAAGGTTACCGTGACAACCGGAGAGTGCTAACTCATCACGGCGCTGTCGGCGGGTCGGTGCTGCCGCGAAAGACTATATGTCACCGTGATTGGCAGCGCACCTGACCTCCTCCCGGGGGATCGGCCAATGGGGGAGCCGTAAATCAGGCCGGGCAATCGGGGCGGCTGTTTTCTTTTTTTTTTTCTTTTTTTTTTGTTTTTCA
>OMNZ01021753.1:0-20479 GCA_900303255.1 Lesueurigobius sanzi | reverse complement strand
CTCTCTCTGTCTCTTCCCTTCCTTCCTCTCTCTCTCTCCCTCTCTCTCCTTCCTTCCTTTCTCTCTCCCACTCTCATTCCTATCTTCTCCCCCTCTCCTTCCTCTCTCTGTCTCTCTCTTTCTCTCTCTCTCCTTCCTCTCTCTCTCTCTCTCTGTCTCTCTCTCCTTCCTCTCTCTCTCTCTCTCTTTCTCTCTCTCCTTCCTCTCTCTCTCTCTCTCTCTCTTTCTCTCTCTCCTTCTTTTTCTCTCCCTCTTTCCTTCCCCTCTCTCTGTCTCTCTCCTTCCTCTCTCTCTTCTTCCTCTCTGTCTCTCTCCTTCCTCTCTCTCGCCTTCCTCTCTCTCGCCTTCCTCTCCCTCTCTCCTTCCTCTCTCCCTCTCTGTATTCCTTTGGTATTTGAAAAGTAACTGTATTCGAAATGCCCTCAAATGAGATAGTATTTGTACCTGAATACAGTTACTCAAAATGAGTATTCTGAATACGTATTTTAAACACATGCTGGCCTCTATATACTGGAGCACTGCAGCCTCATCAATATTCATGAGGTCATTAACCAATATGCATGACGGGGTCAAAGTATAGATATTAGCATAAACGTATCTGTATCGTGCTGCAAAATATCGCGATATATCGGAAAATCAATATATTGTCACGCCCCTGGATACTAATGCTATTGTTGATGCTTGACATAATTCAATATGCACATTTTCTCAACTACCAACTACAATAAGGTTCAATGTGATGGAACATTATTAGTGCTGATTTCCTAGAGTTTATGTGCTTTCCAACAAGCCGTCTGTATCAATAAGCCAGTCTCATTGAACAGACACCATTGTATTTTGTCAGGATGTGAAGTACACCATAGATTTATGAGTAGATGCCAGACATGTGAGTGATGTCTTTGGCATGTGCTCCTTGGGAAAGCGGCACACCTTCATTGGCCTTTGTCGTGACCCGGAGTAAATGTGGCGCTGATGTGGCTGGAATATTTCACTGTGTTTGCATTTACTGCATTACTGTACCTGCAGAGGGACCACTGAGAAAGGCAATGCACCATGTTTATGTGGAGCTTGGCAGGCTGCCGGCTCCGCTCCAGGGGCTCGCTGCAAATGTGTGTGTTTTAGAGATGGGGATGGTTTTCTGCGCTGTGTGTTTGTGTGGGAATGTTTGGGCTGCATAATACTGAAAAAATGTTAAATGAAACCATGATTGAGTATATTTTGATAAGTATATTTTATACTCAATAATCCAAGGGTGTATCTGAAGTGGAGGCTTGTGTATTTACTGGTGGTGACTAGTTTTGGCCAGATAAAGGTATATTTGGTAGTGCAGTTTGTTGCTGCTTCTTATAGAGATTCTTCTATCACACATTATGATGGTACCCTTTTTACTTTAAGTAAAATGTTTAAATGGTTAAACAGACTAACTGGATGAGTTGACTAAAGGACTAAAGCTGGTGTAATGCCATGTTTGATCTCATTTTAAGCCTAACTCAAAATCAGGACTAAACAAAGTCTAAATCATGACTAAAATTTACCAAAACCGTGTAAGTCAAAACCGTCTCAACAAGTTCTCAATAAATCCAGACTCAAAATACGAAACTAAACTACAGGATTAAACCGGTCTTGTAGTGTCAATATTTAGCTAATTGTTCATTTGTATTATGATGTTTTCGTGTCTGGTTCCTGGCGTATCAGACCTTTCCGCCATCCTGTGATCACCTCCATATTCTGCCTGTTCACTGCGGAGGAGGGGGAGCGTGTCTTTGTGAATAAGATCTTGGGTGCTACATGCTGTTTGTATATGTCTGCTGTGCGTCTCAAACCGCAGCTCACACTGGGGGCAGGTCTCAGGCTGCGCAGGCACATGGGCCGCCGCTGCTGGATCATTTTGTGCACCGCACATAACACAGAGAGGGGGGTAAACGTGAAGGAGAGGTTAGCCCTAAATCAAAACCAGAAGTGGAGACCGGGCCAGAACACAGGGGGGTTGTGCTTAGTCTGGGGCGAAGAGATGAATTGGAAACTAAAAGGCAAATAGGGCTGTTTGAGTAAAGTAGCACTGGCTCACTGTGCGTGGAAATGATGTAAGAAACATAAAACTATTTCATTTGGAAACCAGTTAAGGAATTATTGTAAAAGTTGGGAGTACTGTCTATTAGCAAAGTTAGTTTTCTTTCTGTGATTGCTACTGCAAACCATTTGCCTGCTGTGACTTTCCTCAAATGAAGTACTTCTGATTCCGGTGATTTACATATTCGTAATGAATCATTTTGCAAGTACTATTCTCCACTTATGTTGACTTGGGACTTGCAAGAGAAATGCTATATGTTGTAGCGAGTGGATCTTTGTTGATCGTGGTTAATTAAATGTTACTTTAGCTTTGAAAAAATGGTGGTAATACAGAAAAAAAACAGCAATAATTTATTTGTAAAGTACTTACATCTTACACTATTGATTTGAACAAAATTGACACTTCAAATCATGGGACAGCCACACAGCCCTATATCTTTTAACTTGTTCTACTAACTTTCTTCATTTCTGCATTTTCTTCAGCCGTTCTCTCTCTGCTTGTTTGGCTGCTTTCCCTCCTCCTCTCTGTCTCAGTCAGCATGTGAATGTGCTACCTATATCATCCTCTTCTGCTTTCTGCTTTGTGTGCGTGCTGATGTGGTGATGTACAGGGCTGAGACGACGCTGGGATATTTCTGTCAGACTTTATTTATTGATGACAACACTGGCGAGAGTTGCCCATGCCTACTTTTTCTGCTTGCGCGAGAAAGAAAAGTGCGGTACCCTGTGTTCTCGCATCCCAAAGTAAATATTTGTCATGCGCCATCATTATGACAGCGCAGGCCCAACCCAGGGAGTCTCAACTCCTCTGACCTCTGAATAGTCGAGTGGGAGCACTCTTGTCTGGCTTTCAAAAGCTTGTGTCACTGAGTTGGTAGTTTAAATCATCCTCGAAAAGGCGCCACAACAAGCTACAGCGGGCTACAAGAAAAAGCTTCTTGGCAACCGGAGTGGTTACTCACAGCAAGAATGCAAATGGCACATTTTTCACTGTCTGGTATCATTGTGAGCATTGATGCTGGCTAAAAACTGGGAGCTGGTCGACTGGTGGTCTGGAGGTCAAGAGGTCACGCTGAGGCCGTTTATCTTCCTGGGTGTATCCTTGCGACAGGCCTGGGGGAGGGGCTAATTGAGCACAGAAGGAGACAGGTAGAAATCGCATCAGCCGGTGAAGCACATTGGAAAGCTTCTTGTTTCCCCCCGCTTTAATTAGTGTTGCCAAATACACCACTTTGCATATTTAGGCTTAGGTTAAGGGTCAAAAGCTAGACAAATTGATAAAGTGATAGACGAAGTTCAAGGTAATTAAAGAAAACGCCAAATAAACGGCATGCAAATATCTGTATTCACCAAGCAGTGGAGTGAAAATGAAGCAACATAATTAAATCTTTTTAATTATTTTCTTTTTAAACCTAGTGGGAGGTCTTGTTATGGCACTTACAATTACAGCTGCAGCCGTTACATATCGTCAGCCTTACAGCATAATTGCCCAAGTCCACTGGCTATGTCCTCGGCCGAACAGAAACCAATAACTTTTAAAAAAATAGGACTTAGGTTAGTATGCTAGGTGGACGACATGACAAAAAGGGGTGAACGTGAGGCCAAAGAGTCCTTTTTAACAGTCTTGGGTGTGTCCCGTCATTAGCTTGTCATCTTCATACTAGTCTTTAATAATATATGAGTTATACCTGAGGGCTTCCTGTGTGTAAAAACAAAAGATTGAGTGTACTTCTTTCCGCACTTGGGCTGTTCCTGTGTGCATGATGTCATAGGCCGGGCATTCACTGACACATAAAACAATATGTACTGAGTGAAATGTAAACCAGAGCAGTAACACATTTTGCTCCTGCTTGGCCCCTGCCTGGAAGCCTCGGCACCCCCTTATCCCATTTTCTGCTTATCAGCCCCGTGCCAACACTCCCCCCGTCCTGCCTCCTCCTCCTCCTCCCTTATTTGGCCTCTCTCGCTCTCTTCTTCCGTGCTTTTATTTACTCGCTTGTCCGATCTCTCGCTGACCCCTTGTCTTGTTTTTCCTAACATCCTTCCATTTTCTGGTCTCCGCGGCATGCCCCAGGGCACTCAGTGGGGCCTACAGACCGACCATTGTCTGGGGAAATCCTCCGCCCTCTCCCGCTCCTTCTTCTGGTCTCGCCGCTGTTCGTATCTGGCAGCGGGACGAGACGGGAGGAATGAGGTGTTGCTTGGTCGGTTCGCTCCCGGGTCCTCAAGGCCACTCGATTTTAAAATCTCCAAATGGGACGAACCCCAAGACTCGGAGACTTGGGACAGCTGCAGGCGCTAAACTTGGCATTAGACGTGTATGTGTGATGATGCTATAACTTTGCATGGCGCTTTGCTGTGATGATCTGCCAGTTGGGATAGTTTGGCAAATCATGATTCAGTGGTTCTGTTTAATGCAGCTCTATGCGCAAATACATAAACGTCTTTTTCTGATGTGGGAGTAAATGTAAAAAGTATAGAGTTTTGGGTTGCATGGCTGTCAAAGGCTTTAAATAAACTATAAGATGAAAAATCAACAAAAGTATGAAGAAAAGTAACTGCAACTGGCTTTTGATACTCTGTTATCTATTTCTAGGATTGGCAGAGAATGGTGGAGTGACTTGCAGTGGTTGACGTCTGTAGGATGGTGCAATTAATTGAGTCACGGTGTGGAAAATATGAATTTGTTTAAGCCAAGGTTTATTTTGAAACGTCTGAACTAGGGCTGCACGATATTGAAAAAAAAACTTGCGATACGATAACGATACTATTGCGATACTTAGATAAACCCTTCCATTCAATTCAGACACATGTAATGTCTTTTTCAGCAAGTTGTGTCAAAAGAAGACTCCAAAAACACTGAATCAGAACCAAACCAAGGCCAAATGAATTAACCAAATTAGGAAAGTTATAACTAAAACTGAACGTCTGCATATTTAGTAGTTCCATGCTTGTTTGGTTTTAGAGAGTGTTGGCAAAAAATGTCAAGATCAATCAATATGAAGGGGGAAAAAATGTATTTGTTGCCTTATCATCCAGCCCTAGAGGACAGTGAAAATGTTGCAAGAGATTAATAAAGTATATATCTATCTAATCCATCTAAAATACCGGTTCAAAGACCACACCAGTGCGGCTTCATTGGAAACCATTTACGTCCACACTTTTCACTAAATACTAAAAGTGAGTGAGTTTAGAGCGAATGTTATCGTACACAATTATACAAAGGTCATGTTGGCTATAATTATCCCACTGTATCCATTTTATTAGTGGTGACGTTTTAGGCGAAGATGGTCCACATGGTGTCGGCTCTGGGATTCAGAAATTATAATTAGTACCGTGTGTGCATTTGTGTCTCGCACACCCAGCCCCCCAGCGTCTGCCGCTCAGGAGGACTGCTCCTTTGGGATTGCCTCCTCTTCCTGCTTTGGCCAACACACATTCGCACAACACACCCATGGCTCTAAAATAGAAATGGGGTGCGCGGATCAGACTGGCGTGAGAGGGTTTTAAATGTCTGCTTTGCGCTGAACATACATGTTAGACTTGTGCTTAGCCTTTCATAGGTCTCAGTAGGGCTGCACGGTGTGGGAAAAATATGATTTTTGATTTGTTTTTAGTATTGCAATGTTTTACTAAACCAATTCTACATATTCCATTAAATCTGAACAGAAAATGTACTAAATCTAGCTTGAAATGCTTGGAAAAACCTTTGTAAATCCTAGACAGATGGAAGACCTCAGTGATTTTGGACATTCCATCAACTAATATTGTAACAGCGTTGGCAAGTTTCCATTAAATTATGCATCACAATTGTCATAAAATGTGGTCATAGTGTAGTAGCATTAGCACACCTCCCTTTTACTCTGTGTGCGTAGTATTTACACAGCATATTCTCACTATTAGCCCGTTATGCAGATTAATATACAGTAATTCTTAACTGTTTCAAGCTAAAGACGTCTGACTTCGCCTTTGAGCGCCGCCTGTTGCCTGAGGCTTTGCCGAGTATGCACAGCGCCACGGTAAAAGCACTCTTCTGCTGTTTTATGTTTCGCTGTATACAGTACCAGCACTTCCCTCACTTTTTCATCTCACACCTTCTCAGCGCGGCAGAAATAAAATCCAGTTATGTGAACAGAAAATGAGAGGCAGAGAAAAGAGTGAGCTGGAGAATATGAAAGAATGCCAAAGAATAAGGAGGAGGTAGATATTGCTAACAAGGTTGCCAGAGACTCTTTTCATTTTTAATAGTCCCGTAGGAGGTCTGGCTGATAAAGTGTTATGTTATATTATTAAATCTTGGCAAAGTTTTATCTTCAATGGATTCCAACAGTAGCATGTGTGAAAGTTAGACTTTAACAAGTGCTGTCTTGGATTATCGGACAAATGAAACAATCAAGCATGCAAATGGATGTTTATATTTCATGTTGGTTATAGTTAATGAACTAACTCTAACCATTTTTATATCAGTTTTGAGCTTTTGCCCATGTTATAATGGCGTTCCCTCATGAAAGCAACCTGGACTAGTGATTCACTTCAGGTGGACTTTTAGTAATTCTTTCCACTTGGAGCATTTCTAGGGCTGGCCGATTATGAAAAAAAAAAAAAAAAAATCCCCATATTGAACAATTTCGTTTTTCGATTTGATTTTTGTCTAAATAATAAAAGTTAAAATAAAAACAAATAAATATAGCCTTAACTATTGTAGCAGTGATTATACAGATTGCGGGGCACGGCCTGATCCTGTTGTAATCACGTCTAACCTGCGCTAACTTTCTACTACAGAAGCAGAATTGGGCACTTCCCCTCCCACACAGCAGCTACAGGGCACCACACAGCTCTCACACGGCCAGGGACTAAACAAAAACACATGTGCAGAGATGAAGTGTTTGAAAAAACAACGCAAGATTGCAAAAACAGCTACGTTAGCTAGCACGCTAGCACAGATTAAGTTTACTAACAATTGTTAGAAAAGGATCTCTGGCCTGACTTTTCTATTGGAGTAGAAATCGTAAAGAAATGTTGCTTAGTGCTCCAATATTTGGGGGAAACTGCAGGTCATTTTTTCACCATCAGCAGTTAGCTACTGACCAAGCCGTATTGATTCTGCGACATGTAACTGGGCATTTACTGCCATCTACTGGACTAGACTTGTAATTGCTAATGAGCTGTAATGTTTAATTTTCTGCAGATGGATTGATCAGTTGGCTTGACGATTAAAGCTCACCACACGATTATCGTAATTGACCTTTTTTAATATCGAGATTGGATTAAAATTCAATGAATTGCCCAGCCCTAAGCATTCCCATCCTATTTTTCTGAATTTTGGCACATAGATGGAACACAAAACGGTACTCCACATTTTTGAAGACCCTTTCTGAGTCATTCTGCACTCAAAGTATGCCCATCAAAGCACTGTTGATTTGTCAGCATGCCGTGAATGCTTGTATTCACGGTTTTATCACGTGCCATTCTCATTGCTGTATGTGGAGAGAGCTGAATGCCTATTTGAAATACTGACCAACCAACCTTTCGTCTGACTGTTCTTTTCATATATTACTTCAAATAACCTAAAATATCATTCCAGTGGTACCCAAAAGAATGATTTAAAAAGCCATTATGTAGCAGTGTTTCCCATTAATAACATGGACTATGGCGGCCCCCATGGTCTCATCTTTCTTCCCCATTATCTAAAAACAAGCCGAGTGAAACATTTGGATGAGAATAGCATTTGTTTCTTAAGGGAAAAACGAAGAACCAAGGCACTCCTCCCATATTATACTGTAATTCTCTATTTACATTTCCTAAAAAGCCAAAGAGCACCTTCCCCTAAAACTACTTTTGTGGTGCTGACTTCCTGAGCACTTTGTGTCCAGTTTCTCTCAGCATTTGTTTCTTGTTTAACCTTAAAATTAACTATCCTATTAACTACATGTTACTACATGGACTTCTTAAAGATAAAATATTAGTACAGAGTGCCATTTTAATAATATTAGATTGAATGATTTGAGCGAGGATCACCTACACCACCACAATTGTTATGTTTTTTTGTTTTCATGGTCTTTTGTGTTCCTGCATAACCATAACATTTGTGCCCTATGAAGTTCATGTCGCCGCTCTGGACCGTCTGTTGAGAAGGAAGAGTAAAATCAGTGGAAGCAAGTTGCGCTGACTGGTAGTTTGGAGCTTTAAATAGCCTTGTAGAAAGCGTGACATATCTTTTGGATCCATTGCGTTCTGCTGCGGAGGCTGAGCAAATGTTGACGAACATTATAGTGTAAAAGGGCAGCTGATGAAAGACGCTGGTGCTCTTTGATACCGAGGCTCTGACATGTGAACCTGCCTCTGCTCAGTGGCTCACACGGCTTGACATTTATTTACACTTGTCCTGGAAGAAGAATCCTAGAAATTCAGCGCTACCTCGGCCGACCACAGTGAGGGATGCGAGCTGGCTATGTGCGCCGCCACCTGTGAAGTGGCCTTTCTGCGAATTATCTACTCGGTGTTTCCTGACCTCTGACCTGGTCTGATCTGTGCAGCAGAGTGGGCACTGAGCACTGCTGGAGTAAAAAGCTCTGCTGTGACCATTTAGTGCTCAATGCCTTTACATTGTACAGATGTATTGAGCATTGTATATTTTTTTCTTCTTCTTTTATGGAATATTTCCTGACTTTTTGCTCCTCGTGTGTGATCTTATCTTACGAGCTGTTGTGACAAGTACATTTCTCTATTGTGAGATCAATAAAGTATTATCTTATCTTATGTCTTGTAGATTAATGGTTCTTTAATTGAAATTTATTTATTTATTTTAACGAAAGATTATTTTATTAATGCTTTTGCAATGTATGTGTTTTTCTGTCTTAAACATGACACAGTTTAGACGTACAGTAATTTACATCTATTTTAGATCATTTTAGACCTTCAATCTTGATCTAGGCTTGGTGGGTCAAATATTAGGTGAAGTGGGACTTGGTGTAAAAAGTTTAACTGATGTTGTAGGCAATTACTTAAGTTTAACATAAATTTTCACCTAGTTGTTTTTTTTTTTACTCCAATTGGGGAGCTAGTGTAGCCTGGCTAGCACCAGACTAAATATCACAAGTGAATATTTAGTCTGGGAACCACCCATTCATATTCTCGTAGGAGAGGGGTGGTTTACGATTGTCCATAGCCGTTTATTGAGCGCTACGAATGTCCATCATATGCATCTGCACGTAGCCCAGAGCCAATCGTATCATTTGTACCCGATGACGTATGAGCCTCAGCTAATCCAGTCTGTCCAATAGTGTCGCGTCATCGTCTTGCCGTCCCTCCCCGTTCTGTGATTGGTCCCCAAATCCCTGCGAAGATTTGGGCCATGGTTTCCAGGCTGTGTAGCAGTTCGAAAAGATTTGAGCGTGAGCAGCATGGGTATTCCCAGGCTAGAGATAGTCAGCTTTTGCTTAAATATCCTTGTTTATAGACAGAAAATGGAACATTGCATATCTGTGTTGTGCAATAGTCTTCCAGCATTTTTGAATAACAATGAGTTAGTCACTTTCTGCCAATGGCGATGAGGTTAGTTATTGATAAGAAAACGCCAATACAGTTCCATGTGACTTCTCTTAAATCAGTCATCACCTCACTTTTCTCCCATTCATCATAATACACATACTATAATTTCTTTACATTATTGACATTACTTAAATGAGTCCCATTGCTTTGCCGCTTTCTCTCAGCCATGTATGCGTGTGTTTTGGCGTGATTGCGTGTGTGCGGAGCAGCATCATGGCGACACTTTGTTCCCCTGGTCCTCTCTCGCCGGTTTTCCACCCAACACCAAGCGCCTAATGAGGGAGTGAAAGGCCACTGCTGAGGGGGCGGAGGTTGGCCACGGCTCTGTGTGCGTGCGTCTATGTATGTCTATGTATGTGTTTGTGTATGTGTGTGTGTGTTTGGTAATTAAAGAGCAGGGGCAATAGGGGGGCCGAGTCAGAAGGGGTCACCAGTGCGAGCAGCAGGCCATCTCCAACCTTTGGTCATTAAGCACCGACACAGCCAATAAATGCAAGTGTGAATGTGTGTGTGCTTGTGTCAACGGATCAGTTAGTGTTTCACTTAATGCATGTTTTAGTCATGCTTTTGTCACTTTTGTTTAAGATTATGAGGAACCGCTTTGCAAAGGGGAGAAAAGCTTCCTGTTTTTATTGCCAAATAAAATGAAAAATAATGGCTGTTGTCTGGATTGACATCTCACATATTGTGTTCTGCCTTTATTCACAGAGCCTCTTGTACAGCTGTTATTTTAAGCGGCACCATTGAGAGAATTAAGGCCAAATATAGTACATCAAGTTAAGCAACAGAAATGTCACTTTTGTTTTTATTTGGTTGGGACAGTGCGTGTTAATGAACATATTAGACAGATGCATGTAAACACACCACTCCGGATTGTAGCCTAGGGCAAATTTCCATCCGTTGTCCCACACTCCCACACACAAAGGCGCTCTCATTCATCCTGATCTATTGTGATAGGGAAAACCGGAGCACCCCGAGGAAACCTACGCAGACACGAGGAGAACATGCAAACTCCATACAGAAAGGGCCCGCCCTGGCCTGGGATCGACCCCGGGACCTTCTAGCTGTGAAGCCCTTTTTTATGGCGCATGATTATTACAATAAACATCAGCATTTTTATATGAAATGTGACATACAATGACAAAACAGTGTTTATTGATAACTATTTCATATAGAAACAAATTATTAATAAAAGCGTTGGTTCTCAATCTTTTGATATCAAGTGCCACCAGATCTAAACCTGGTCTATAATCACCAGACTTCATCAGGCCAAAACTAGAACTAAATCAGGTTTTAAACGGGACTGAACCATAAATAATGTAGTTCTAATCCAAGACTAACCCAAAAGAGGACAAAAACATTCCAACAATTGTCTCTTCTGCAGTCACAGGAACGTTATTTGTCACATACACTGTTGCATATTACTGTAAAATTACATTGATCAAAAGAGGGTTAGCCCTTTGTTGTCAGGGTTATCTCAGTAGTGCTGTCCATATAATCACCAACCAGTTCCAATCACCTGCATTTTATTGAAATTCTTTTTATTAACACAAAAGTCCTTTCATACCCACACCTATGTTAGACATGAAACTTTGCACATTGTCCACATGTTACACATATAATTGCTCACCTGTCGTAACTACTGTTCACTACAATAGTCAGTTCACACTTTTCTCTTCCCATCCTCTTGCTTCAGGGCTCTCATTATGTACAAACAACAAATGTGTATTCCTAGTTAATGCGCCGTGTTGTCTCTGCTCTCAGGTAGTGTGTGTGTTACTGATTGGTTTGCCCGGTAGGTTGGAGCACAAGAGAAGGCAGGTGCTCCGGGGCAGCAGGGGGGAAAGAGCTGGCTGATGTTCCCCAGCCATAGTGATCTCCCCCTGGGCATTTCAGCTGCGAGCGGTGCCACGGTTTGCTTAAGGGCTCTCTCCTGGCTTATATGCCCCAGATGATGATGCACAGATTTATAGAGAAGCCGTGTAAGAGAATATGTGTGTGTGTGTGTGTTTGTTTTTGTTGGTGTGTTCTGTGGGGGATCCCAAGCAGATTTGTTTACCGGTAATTAATTCACCTGATTGACATAGCAGCTGCTGGAGTGCTGGGAAGGTGGCGGGGTATGAGTGTATTAGCTGATGCTCATGCTGGAAAAGTTATGGCCCTATACACTGATCAGACATAACATTATGACCACTGACGTAAAAGATCAATGACAGATTATCTCTTCAATATGGCTGGTAGATAGGAAGCATTACCACTATTTGAGGCAGTGAGGCCCTATGAGTAGCGTTCACATTACAGAATTCAATTTCAGTGTGGGGTAAGGTCCAAATATTTTCTCTGAACATTGTTTGATAGTGATTGGATTCACAAACTTGGCATATTATTCTTATGGCTGAAAGTCCGTTCTACTGGCCAAAATCATGCACATGTTTTTGAATGTTGTCTCCACTTTTGGACATCTTTAAAAAAAATAATTGGACCTTAGTTCATATGTGCTGTCAGAGAAGACTTTGAACTTTGTGACTGTTTTTGTTTCATGTGGATTGGCCCAGGAGTTTTCAGTTGACCCCCACCTCAATGTTGAACTATATACTCTTTAGAACAGGGATCTCCAAGCGGTCGCTCGCCAGCCCTTTCCAAGTACAAAGGCTTTCTACATTTCTACACAAGCTTGATGAGTCACATTTTAGATGCATTTTTTGTTGTTCTGAGCAAAATATCTCCAAATATCGCAAAGTATAAAGCAGGAACTACTGTAATTTTCTTTTATTGAGTTGACAGTTCATCTTGGCAGTTGTAGAGGCCTAGTTGTGGTCCAAACTAGCTTTCCTAACACATTTCTAACATCCCATTTCTTCACATTGATCAGTTCATAAGCACATTTCACAACTTAGGATCACTGTCACATAAATGCTAAATAACTAGACCGCAAACTCATGAAACTGATACAAATGGTTTACAATGTGCACTCATCTCAAACAACTAATGGAAAAGACTTGATGCACAGTATACTTTCTAATATCTGCGTTTCACATAATTTAGGAGGGCAAAAACACAAATCCTGTACTTGGAAAAATAAATCACGTATAGAGCCTTTAATAACAATCAAATAAAAAACACCATTGAATTCAAATTGCAATTTGAATACTTGCAATTATCAAAACACAAAGGCTGCAATTAATCAACTCCGTTATCTGCAAACAGCAAAACATTGTTCTCAGTGAGGCCACATGTCAGTCACCTCTCCACACACATTGCTACAGATCTCATTTTAGGTGGACAGTGGAATACAACGTCCAGAATATTATTGTTAAATGACTGGGTAGAACAAAGCAACTAGGCAGTCTACTATAAAAGAATTGTACATTTGAGAAGTCCCAGATATGCAACCTTGAAATTTCATGTGCAATATCATAAAAATATTGGATGAATGCACTGCTGTATGTTTTTTCCCCCCCTGTATTTAATCTGTATATCTGTGGTGGAAGCGTTGTTGAATAAAAGTGCAAAGGGCATCCAAAATATTGAGCAGAACTGAATGTTCTTTATGCCTGATTGTGTACCATAACACTTGTGAGGACTATACCATCCGCAAAGCCTTCATGCCGAGTGAAATGATTAATCCCCACTTTGTAATTGTCCTGCGCATCAAGGACACATTCTTTATATTATCTGTGAAAGAAGCGCCTTGAATGACACAGGGACGGATTTCATAAAAGGAAAAGAACGGAGCTGTGAAATATTAAAAGTCTGTAAAATGGCAGAGTGCTTTCTACAGTATGTCCAAGTCTATAAATGGTTCTGATCTGTGTCATGGCATAGAGCAATGTGTACAGGGGCATGCTGGATTTGTGCTGACTGAACTCCCACGTCGCCTGGCAGGGCACTAACAGAGCGGTGTCAGAGTTGTTGTGGCCGGCAGGTGGAGGCGTGTTGGCCGGCTTGTCTGGACCCAGATAACAGCAGATCCATTACCCCCTGGAAGCCGAGGTCTGATCCCCGCACAGATACCCGCGCTCACTCACTGTCTGTGGGCCATCGAGCCGGGCGCTTGGCTGACTCCCCGTCCACTGTGGGCTGGAGTGGAGCACAGGCGGGTTACGGGGACCAGAGACCCCCTTCTGTTGCACAAACCACAGCGTATTCACACGTATCGTCTTTCTTAATGTAACACTTGTACAGGTCCATGTGTTGTGCTTTGTTAGCTGATAATATATGCCGCACTGCTAACTATAGGTATTTTGTTTGCCATATTTATATACTTATATCCTGTTCAATTTCTAATTTACTAGAAGGTTTTTTGATGGCACTTTTCCTAACTTTTTGTGCCCCCTGTGTGTTCTTAAGAGCTGTTGTAACAAGCAAATTTATCCATTGTGAGATCAATGAAGTCTTATATTATTTTATCTTATCTTTAGTTTTGTATTTCATCCACAACTATTTTGATATCATCTCATAGACCGGAGATTCACAAACTTTTCACACCGAGTACCATCTCGTAGTAGTAGTACTCAAGTATTTGACCTTCCATTCATCCTCAGGGCTAAACCCAGTGATAAAAAGTCTATGTTGAACTAAACTGGATGTCTAAACCAGACAAGTGGCACAGGTGGTAGAGCGGGTCGTCTCATGATGGGAAGGTCGGGGGTTTGAATCCCGGCTCCCGTAGATGCACACTCTTGTTGTGTGTCTTTGGGCAACACCTTGGTTCCAGTGTCTGTGTATATTTGGTATATGGATGAGAGTGTGAATGGGTGAGTGGTTCCTGACTGTAAAAGCGCTTTGAGTGTCTAATATAAGGGGTCTAATGTTCTATGTTCTCTAAGGTTCTATGTGACATTTTTGTCGAAATTGAGTTATTCACATATTCTTGTTTCTGGACACATTCTGTACACTATGTCCATTTTGTTCTATGAATGGTCGAAACTTTAAGTCTAAATATTTCCGAACCACTCAGAATGGAGATTGAACCTTATAATTCCAAAGGGGCGATGGCTCCATGCACTACATACCTGGGAAGACAGTCTGCTACTCTGTGGTTTGAATGGCCGAAATCCCCCGGCCAGTCCAGTCCGAACAATCACACGATTCGCAATTTTCAACTCCAGAATTTCCCATAATGTGCCCGTCTCAAACCACAACAATCAAGATGGCGGATGCGACGGAGCAAAGTTTTACCACTGACTTATCTTCTGTTTTAAATTAGCTGGAATTGTTCAAAAACGGGCTGCGCTGAAGGCTTTTCTATTTAAAAAAATACATCTTCCGTGTTTCGCTGATTGGTTTCCTCTGGGCTTGTTAGTCCCGCCTCGAGTCTCGATTTGAACCGCGAAGTACCAGACTGTCTTCCCAGGGATCTAATACATGTAGGAAGTCAGGCTGGTGTGCCAGGCTAATAAGTACCACCTGAAGACGCCCAAATACGGCAGTTTGAGAAGCTTTGCTGTAAATAATACAGTATAGTGTCCATCTCAAGCTTATTACACCTATTTCTTCCTATGTTTATTTATAGTACAAAAGGCACATACACTTAAAGGGACTATACCTGATTTTTCATCATTTTTAAAATTGCAAATAATGAAAGAGGAACCAAGTAAAATAAATTTATAGTTGTGGTCCAAGCACATTCCTAACTTTCCTCACTCATTTCTAAAATCCGGTTTCTTCTTAGAGATGAGTTTATAAGCACATTTTGCAACTGGCAGGGTCACTTTTTTGGGTCATAGTCACAGAAATACAAGAAAACTAGCCTGCAAACCATGAAATTGACAATAAATGCTTTATATTTAGATGCACAGTATTATTTCCACATTTATTTGAGTTTGCAATATGCTAGCGGAGGAAAAACAAATTCCATTCCACTTCTAGGAAAAAAAATCAGGTATAGCCCCTTTAACTTATCTCTATGTTATAAGCACCTGACACTGCAAACTGAAAATGTATATAATGTAGCACAATTTGTAAGTGGCTTAGCTTGTCTTTTGGATTGGAGTGCACAGGCCTCCCTTCGCTCCATCAGAATAGTCTCTTTAAAGTAACATTGTGATGCAAGCAACACTTAGGGGCCCAACATTTTAAACCAAGTTTGCAATATACCCTGTAAACCCAGGCCACCGTCCATTTCTTGGACCACATTTTGTCTATTGCAACTACTTGGCTTAACTCAGGCTTGCTTCATATGCTATTTTCTTTTCTAATCTATTCCACTAAGGACACTCGCTGCTTAATAGATGACACTGTGTACATATGCATTATAATGAGCTAATGAGTTCTGCAATTTTTCTGTCAGGGGTCATGATGGTCAGCCTGGTCTATATAAAGTCAATAACACAGTTCACTTATAAAGTTCGGCATCAAGCATATTAAGCCAAGCCACCTCAATAGAACAGACTGCGACTTAATTCAGATTGAAATTGGCCGACCAGCAGTAAATTGTAATGAAATAAAGACGACATAAACACAACCTTTTTGAAGGCACGAACCTTCATAAATGCCTCCGGTTTGCTTCAACACATGAATAGTCTGTATTCAAGGCGATCCGATTTGTGTCAAAGCGGTATTCACAGACCGGTGCCGCAGGATTAAGAAGAAATTATTATCTTTTTATTGATCACATTTTAAAATAGTGCATAAAGCACATAAAGGTCTCATATTGTGAGTGCACTGACCAAAATGGAGGCAAGTGTTAAAGGAAGAACATTTTAGGCATCGCAAGGACAAATTCAGCAAAATTTGTTCGTGTTTTGATAGTTTTGTAAGTGGCCATGGATGAGAAATTACCATATTAGTTTCTGATACTATATACAGTACTTGTTCGGGTTTGCATTGGTTTCCAGGAGCAACTGTTGATATTAGGTGAGTAAATTTACCTGACCATGTTGTAAAGCTATATAATAATCCCTATGAACAATAAGTTACCAATTAATTTCTCTCAATGTAAGGGTTTATAGCAGGATTGAAACCCACAGTCTCTGTCACCTCACATTGTCTAGTTGTCGAACATCTAGAATATCCCTGTTCCTATCCAGATCTTGCCATTTACAAAGTGGCCTTCAACACAAATACGCGGACCAAACGCGCAGTATTTTGCGACAAGTAGCCGTGAAAGTGACACGAGCAAGGACTTCGCTCCTCTATTATTTATGGTGTTTGTTTGTCCGGTAAAAGGTGGGAAAGGGGGAAGAGGGAAGGACGGTGGCAAGCGGGTCAGCTATCAAAAACCCCAGTCTGCTTTCTACTCCATCGGTGTTTTTCCTCTCTCCATTCTCCTCTTGTTTTTATTTTCTCTCCTCTGCCTCTCCCTCTCTCTCTCTCTATCTCTCTATCTCTCCTCTCGTTCTCCCGCTCACCGCGCTCTGGCCACGCTGATGATTGACGGCCCGAGGGTTTTAATGGGCACTGGAGAGCGGGAGCCGAGGTCGGAGTTGTCATGGCAACACGGAGAAGGGGCCTTTTTTGCTGTTGCCGCCGCTTCACCTGAAGACGCACACGCATAGACACACACACACACACACACACACACACATGCGGGCGCGGGTAGTTACATGCCAGTGCCACTTCTTCCATTCACTCCTGTAAACCCTCTTTTTTTTTTTTTTTCTTTTGTCTTCAGTATCCTGTCTCTCTCTTAGTGAGTGCATAATGCTTTCGGATGCTACACAGCTGCTCAGTGTGTGTGGCTGTGTGCGTGTGTGTGCGTGCAAATATAGCACGCCACTTAACATCCTATTATTCTTTCGGTCCAACGTTCAATAATAGCTTGCAGTCGGACACTTAATTGGGTCCATTTGAGGTCAGCAGTGTCTCAGAGAAAAGTTGCTCCTTTTCCTTTGACTGTCTGACATAGATTTTGTCCCTAGGATGAACCAGCGCCCACACATATGCAACAACATGTAGCCGCTGGCTTTTTGCATGATCTGGCAATGTGTTCAGAGCAGCTGTAGTTGTAAGTGTTGTAGGCACATTATATATAGTTATGGATGTTTTGAAGAATGTAGCAAAATATGCAGTAAGTCTCTAAATCTATCTCTTCTCATGTTCTTTCCACAGCCAATCACCTGGTTTCTAGCTCATAGTGAGTCGCCTATTGATTTAGCATAACGAGAGCAAACGGAAAACATCTCCTACAGTTTGCTATTTATTTCTGGAACTTAGCTGGCACCAATCAATGCCCTTTCAGATGCAACTCTCTTCATTAATCAAGGCCTGTCACCAGGGCTCAAAAGTGAAACTAATTTGGTCGCACATGCGCCTAAATATTTGTCTGGTGCGACTGAATATATTTTCCAGTCGCACTGGTGCGACTGCCCAGGTACTCATCACCCGCCCTGCCCTCACCAGCTCATACCACTATAAACACTGATCAGGCTGTGCACTGCACCATGCAGCACGAAGGAGCTCACTCTGAGTAAAAGTAAAGTCGTAGTAAAGAAAGTAAAGTAAAGACGTACTTTTACAGTTAAGATCACTGTTAGTAATGAAAAAAGACACTCGCTCCTCTCTTACCTGTCCTGTAGTGTTCAGCTGCAGTCCTCAGTAATGTGCTCTGAACGGCCTCCTAGTCCTATGTAGTTCCCTGAACTTGTGATTCAGATTTGGACTCAGAACTTGTAATTGTACTTGCATATGGAAGACTTGACTCGATCTTCCCTCAGTGAGTGGGACATGGGGGCGGCTTGAACTCGAACAACTGCGACTCGACTACGACTACGGCTCGGCTGATCTGTGTCCATGCAGGTCTTTAACCCCAACAGGCTGACATATTCCTACCTCACATGCGCTCGCATCTCGTCTCTTCCGCCCGACTGTTCTCCTCTCGAAGACTTGTCACTGCCCTTTCAAAAAGCACTCCGTCTGTGTTATTTACCAGCACTGTTTGTACAAATGCCTGTCTCCATCTGCCCGCGCGAGTCCGGTGGATATGTTCATGTCCACACTGCAGTCCCCCAGATTCACACCTTGTTATCCATGTGTGTTTGTGTGTAATGCTTGTCTGCATAGGCCTGGAGGGGTGTGCTTTCGGGAATGGGGCTGTGTGGAGCGAGTGTAGGCCAGGCAGGTCGCCCCAGTGATGGAGGGATTGTTATGAAATGGATCAGAGAGCAAGGGCATTTTGGTTTTTAACCCAAATGAACGATGCTCAAGCACCACCATTGTATTTTCCTTTGAGGCTTGTTTTAGATGTTTTTTGATGTGGAATGGATATTGGATACACTTATCTGATTGCCCAGATATATAAAAAAAATAACTTATTTTTGGTAATTCCTGAATATATGAATACTTATTCACATTCCTGTCTCTTTCAAGTCGAAAAACCCTTTTTATAGTATATAGCGTAATCCTTTTATATGCTGATTGTACATGCTAATTGCTATATTAGCCTAAATAAATGCTGATGCAGGTGCTAATTACCTGCAAATGACTTGTCAGTTGTCAAAATCATCATCATCCACCGTTGTTATACTATTAGCAGCTCATGTTAATTCTTAGATGTAATGTGATCTGCTTCTCCTCTCCATTTTTTCCTGAATACGGCTGTGTTGTTTATAAACACTCAAAGTGAAACATTTAATTGGCCCGCACATTCTCACGCTTTTTCTTGATGCGCCGGCCCAAGCATCGCAGCTAAACACTGCCAACTTTACGGCCTCTTAGGAAAAACACAACATTGAGCGGCACATCTGTCTCTTCCTGATGTTGAAAATCATTATAATTGAGTAGAAAAATGAAGGAATTGTTGCCAGGAATACATTTAGGGGGGCCTGCTCTAACCTGCATGCCGCGATGATGTAACCGCCTTATATTTCTTCCCATCAATAAAACACTAGCAAAGTTTAAGATTGATGTTTTGTATTGATATTACTGTTGTGCAGAGGGTTGCGGTTTTGGTCTAGACTCGGCGAATCGGTCCAGAGCGCGTGTTATGAGTTGGAGGCGTGCTGTGATCCTGTCAGACTCTTATTGTTCATATCCTTATGGCTGTGGAGCTCTGACAGCTTCTTGCCCTGTTTTAGCATGCAGCCTGTTCTATAAAAGGCTCCATCGATTTGTCTGTCTGTTGTGGTCCAGGAGTGAACTGTACAAACTAGTTCCCCCCACAAGCCTCAACTTTCAACTCCGTGTCCATCATTAAATAATTGATTGATTAAAAGGTATTCTGTAGCTGATTTGGAATTTGATGGATCTTTACTCTGGTACTTCTTCTGAATACCATTATGTTAGTGGATGTAGCACAAGTAACACTAACCTTTCGTGGAGCGGCTCGGCACCATTTAAAAATGGTCAGTTATTGCTACATGTTGCTGAGGACCTTGTGTTTCAGAAAAGCTTCTTAGCTGACCCCAAAAAATGATTGTGGATTTTTTTGCAATTACACAGATGTCCTACTACATTACAACAACAGGCTTTTGCTAACTACACTTTAACCCTTGCCATTCTGCTTCTCATCCAAAAATACCCTTTAATCATTATCAAACAAGCTCCACTGTTGAAAATGACGGTACAAGATTCGCCTTGCTGCTCTCGGGTCTATTTTTAGGCCAGATTATTTTAGCTCTCCTCCAATCTCTGCTATTGTCCTGCAGCTGTTTTGATCCTTTTCAGACAAATATAGAGCGCTAACCGTTGTTTTGCTTCGCTGTTGCAGAGTGCGGCCGCTGCCCCCAGTCCAGTGATGGGCAACATGCCACCCAACGACGGCATGCCAGGAGGACCGATGCCACCCGGCTTCTTTCAAGTAAGGCCTTCTCTCGCCCCTCTCGTCCCCCCCCCCCCCCCCCCCCCCCCCCCCCCCCCCCCCCCCTCCCCCCTTTTTTTTTTTTTAGAGGGGGGGGGGGGGGGGACAAGGGGGCGGGGG
>OMNZ01021726.1:0-10430 GCA_900303255.1 Lesueurigobius sanzi | reverse complement strand
CTTCACGTGGTAAAATTCTGTGGGAGGGGAGGGGCAGAGGGAGGCAACATGGAAACCCAAATCCTTACTTAACAGCTATTAAAATGTAATAGATTGATAAATATATCCTTATAAAAGTCTGTTTAGAATAGCAGGTGAAAGCCACAGCAATTCATTTTGCAATATTGTTTTATAAATATGTAAAGTTATTAGAATGGAGAACTATATCAAATAGCCTTACTCAATAATACTCCATTTTTTTTAACAAGGAAAGCCCGACTGAGATGAGATTTATACTAATAGGGTTTGTTGACATGTGATAGTGTATGAGAAAGTTTTACAAATGTGTGAGGGCGAATGAATGTGTGAATGTATATTTTTAGGTTATTGTTGTCAATAATTGTGTAGAAAGGCCCAACCAGAGGCATGTGAATGTTGAATGTGAATTAGCCATAAACTCTTTGTGCATCACCTCAGCTCCAAACACAGTGCACCAAGTCAGAATATTTGAAGTATTTTTGCATCTGTGTAGAGTCGTACATCCTAGATAAAGATTCTTCAGTCTTCATCTGTATTCTGTAGTTGAAGTGTAGGACGTTTCACTCGTCTTCCAAAGAGCTTCGTCAGCACTGAGCAAACTTGGACCCCAGTGGAATTAATACAGACCAGTAGGAGGAGTTTATCTGTAAGTCCCACCCTGGAGTAGCCTTTAGAACCTAGAGAGGTGGGACTTACAGATAAACCCCTCCTACTGGTCTGTAGAGGGGCGCAAAGGATAACGCTCGCCTGGCCATCCTGCTTTCTTTCAAACAGGATACATGTCTTTGTAAAGAACAGGAAAAACATGTCGGATGGCTGGCCAGGCTAGGTTAACGCCCCCTTTTAGGTGAAGCCGGAGGCCGTTTCCATTGAGATGAATGTGCAGCATCGGCTGACATCTTCACATTTACATCTGAAAAATAACATTTTGTGTGTTTTATATATTTGTCTAATATAAAAGAGAAGCAAATGGAGAGAACTGTTGCTGTAGAAGATTCACAGTTAATGTTTTAAAGTGGCTAAAGTTAGCAGGAAGCTAGCAGGTTCAGACTTCAATAAGAACTGTTTAGCCTGTTCATAGTGACAATTCAAGGTTGTAGTTTGCCTATATAACTGTGTAATTTTGCAGCTTCTTATGTTTCAATATTGCTTTGTTTTTGACCTATCAAAGTCCGAACCTGCTTCGCATCTAAGTTTGCGCAGTGCTGACGAAGCTCTGTGGATGAAGAGCGAAACTTCACTTCAACTACAGAATACAGATGAAGACTAAATTTATTTGAAATGAAGGGCTTTTACTTGTTAGTGCGAAAATACTCGTTCCATTGGCAGATCATTTTAAGTGGCAAGTCAAAATGACACAGAATAAGGTCAAATATTCTGAATTTAAGCAAATCTAACTCATCAGGAGATCACTTATTGCAGTGTAGTGTTTTGTAACTACATCTGACTGCATTGTCCCGGTCAAATAAATAAATAATAGATTCAGACATCTTTTTTTCAGAGGAGTCTTGCCCCCAGAAGGGAGTCTATTGTACATATTTTTAGTCTTAGGGGAAACCGGAGCTCCTGGAGGAAACCTACGCAGGCACTAAGAGAATGGCCAGGTGGGATCTTCACAGGCAAGAACACTAGTATTACAAAGCAGAAGTAACAGTTCTCATTTTGAAGAATAGCACATGATAGAAACACAAAGGGGGTCATTTATAAAGACAGGAGCACAATAGAGAGTGCAAGCTGAAAAATAAAAAGTGCTGTGTTGTGGCCATTGGGGCGCTCCCATACATGTTTTGGAAATGTTTTGGGATTCAAAACTCAAATAAAATCAGGCTAGGAAGTTAATATTGAAAAATCCCTCTGATCAAATCTTCTAAATATTGTAAAGTCTAAGACTAAAGTTTGGAGTCTGTAGGAGCTATTAAAGTGGAGATGTTGTGAGGAAAATGCATTTTTTGATGAAATAGTCATTGAAGTTTCCCAAATAGTTCTATGGAGAAACGTTGATTCAGTGGATACACTCCTTATTGTCAAGATTAGGTTATTTCTTTGTTTCCAGATGAAAGTATATACAGTTGTGGCCAAAAGTTTACATGTATGGATGTAAACTTGTGCATTTCATAGAATATGAATGATTTACTGTATTTCTCTCATGGTTAGTGGTTGTGTGAAGCCATTTATTATTTGTTGTTTACACTTTTCAACTAGAAACTAGCCAAATGTCCCTGATCAAAAGTTTAGTGTTTCAAAAGTTTTCAGAGAGTCCAATTTTGTCCTGTAGAGTCCTGTATTTCAGCTGAAGTGAGTTTTTCTTTGCTCCTGAACAGTTTTCCTGGCAGTTGTTGAAGGTCATGTGAACATCAGATCAGGGACATTTGAGTAGTTTCTGTTTCATTATGATTTCAAAAGAGTAAACTCAGTTCTTTGGCAATAAATGGCTTTGCACAACCACTAACCATGAGTGGGAAAAAGATTTTTGTGTTATCTTTCAGATTCTATGAAAAATGGCCAAAAGATTAAAAGGGTATGTAAACTTTAGGCCACAACTGTATATCAAGAGAGCAAACTGGACCAAATCATGACAATTGATCCAGGGGTGCCCAAAGTGCGGCCCGGGGGCCAAATGCGGCCCTCAACCAGCTTATGGTGGCCCACAAGCGTCTTTTTGAATTGGCACGCATTGCCAGAGATGCTACTTTTTAACAATTCTACACTATTAAAACCTCAAAAACTAACATTTCGTTATGAGAGAGAGCCAGAATAAATACAGGTGTGGAGAAAGGGTTAAACCTCTCTTAAATGAACCCCGTGTAATGTTTGACCACCGATCTGGGGCCCTCCATGCCGTATACACTGCAATATGTGGCCCTTGTTGAAAAAAGTTTGGAAACCCCTGCCTTAATCTGTCCAAACTGTTCATGAAAACACTTCATGGGGGCAGCAGGTAGTAACACACAGAAGCAAGACTATAAGATTACTTTTTTTTATTTGCATCAAGGAGCCCAATGCGAGTGTGGCCAAGTGGAAAATGCAAGCAGACTCAGTGGACTGCAAATGATACTTCCTGAAAATCACACGGCATGTAAACAATACCACGTCTGGGTACAATCATGTCAATCTCATGCACTAAATCAAATGTGACCGTCCCATTGTTTTGGGTAAAGCGTAGGCACTGTTCACCCTGATGTTCTGACAATACACCATACACATACACAAGTACTTTAAGGATACACACTGACCCATATGTATTCAGTCATATATAGAGGGCAATATGTTGCGTTCACGAGACGTGGTGGGCTGCTAAGAAATGTGCCCATGAAAAGTTTGGATTTGCAGATGGTTTATGGTTAACATTATCACTTATGGCATCTGTCCTGAATATGAAGATTTTTTTTGTCATCACATTGTGGATTTTTAACATTGAAAAAACATTTTTTTTGTCTCCAAACTTCAGTCCAGAGGTTACATCAACTGAAAATGATGATGAAAATTTTGAAGGCTGTCCTTCATTTTGAAGGATTGAAAATCAAGCCATCATCATCCTTTGAGAGTTTTACGCATAAGTTTTAACACAATGTAGTTTGCAAATCCATGTTCCATGATTCTGTTGAGAAATTCTATTCAGATTTGCATCCATTTATCTGGTAATCTGTGTTTTCTTACATATGTAATAATTAATGATATATGATTTGTTCATTAATGAAGGATAAAAATAGCTCATGACAGATTTTTTACAACCCTGTCTGTCAAAATGACTGAGAACAATTATCCCTAGCGAAACCACTGCTTCAGTCACTAAATTTTCAGTTCAGTGTTTCACATTCAAAACAAAAATTTCACCTTTTTTAAATATCCGGCCCCCCTGCAGTACCTTTGAGGACCCCACTGCTTTACAGTATTAAACCGATTGATTTGGTAAAAGACCTTGAAGTTGACTTTGACAAGAAGACAATAAAAAATGAAATGCCCTCATCATCATACATTGTGATGAAGAGTTTTTAATACTTCTTAAAAGGAGACATATCATGCTAAACCGACTTTTTCGAGCTTTAAACCATGTTCTAACGTTGTTCCTCGTCAAAAACAGACCTGGAGCAGTTTGTCACTTCATTCACGTAGTTCTGAATTAATCCTGTTTGCGTTGGTCCGTTCATGTTGACTTCTGCAGCGCTTCGTTTTCTACTTCCTGGAACAATGTCTTCATTGTTCAAACCCCCAAACTGTCCACCTCATTTTTCAAGCCAATAATCCAATAAAATGTATAAAACGCAACGCACAGACATCCTAGTGGAAGATTTTACGCCCGTTTTAAGATGTACTGTATCAGGGTTCCCGCTCTTTACTTGGAATTATTTTCCAGGTTATGTCCAGGATTTTCCATGACATTTAAAAGTGCAGATATACGTAAAAACATTGTGATTAGGTATTTTGCTGTTCCCTTCTGCCCTCCTCACTCACCAGCGGATCAAAAAGCTATAGGATTTAGCCATTATTAGGTCTGAAGAGATTCCAGCTTAGACATGTAAAGCACGTGTTCTTGGGAACATGGTAAAATATAGAAGATACTTTTTCCGGTGTTCTGGAGCTCGTCTTTAGTCTCGTGTGGTGCGAAAAGTATCACTTACATTTGTTTTAAACAGAAAAGTAAAGGAAGAGAAATATTTTCAAGGACATAGGACTTTTTCATAATTTTCCATGCATTTTCCATGACTTGAAAAAGGTAGGTCATTTTCCAGGTTTTCAAGGTTTTCCAGGTAGAGTGAGAACCTTGTACATGATATGTCCATTTTAAGGGCCTTAATCTTGGTTAATTTGGATTAAGAACTTTTAACCCTATACAAACAGATCTTGGCTGACTTAAAGAGAATTGTTTAAGAGGCCCAAATGTGAACATGGCCATAAAGTATTTAAGACGTTGTCAATGATTATCCATCAGTATCAGGTTCTCCACCACAAACTAAATATACGGATTTATTCGCGATCAGCCCCATTGGAACACAAAGGGACAGGAAGTGAAGACAAACAAGGGGTCTATTGTTGTCTGTTGAAAAGACTTTTAACCATAGAATCAATGTGGCGAGTTTGTGGGCCTAATACTAAAACAATATTCATTTTCTTCCAACGTCAGCGCATCGCCCTCATGAACGCAACCTTACCTATTCAGCGATCAGACAGCAGCCACGCACACAACAACACTTAATATACAACTGTAGAGTATTGTACACAACGCACATTCTTTAAACCATGGCATAAGGTTCCGGAAAGACACAAGACAAAACAAATAATAAAACAAAATTCAAATGAATGCATTAAAAGTGCTTGGTAACAAATTGTGCTCCGACCTAACATGCTGGGTCTGTGATATAAACCCAGCAGGGGGCTATTCCGTAAAACTGTTCTTACGCCAACTCATTAGCCAATCGCAAATGCTGCGGTTATTTTGGTGATCCAACGAGATCTCTGGAGATTCAAATCTTGTTGACTGAGGTGTAAAATTGACTTAGTAAGGTGAGACGCTGCAGGTGAATAGGGAAACTTTTAAAAATGGTATATTACTGACATAAATAAGAGAAAAAAATCTATTAGAAGTTTTCTGTTTTCATATCAAAGTTGGGTACATAAAGTTAGATACATACACATTTACAAAATGGCCTCTATTTTTGGCGACAAAATCTAAATAATAGATAGAGGTTTAAATTTATAGTTTTATTTTGTTGATTTTGGATATTTAGTTTAGTTTTTGAACAAACTGGTTAGTGAATTAGTGAATGAAAAATCCTTCTGAACGAACCTTCAAAATATTGTAAAGTATAATAAGACTGTAAAGTTTGGCATCTGTACGACAGGGATAGGCAACATAAGGCCAAATCCAGCCCTCAAGCATACACCCAGTATAAGATCATTTGGAGAAGGTTGGTTAAAGAACTCCAAAAATCTGACATTTATTTTAAACATTTCCTTTGGGGAAGACCCCCAGATCCCCCTTTTAAGACTGTATGAAACAAGTAATAGTAAAAGGTTGTTCCTTTAGTTTTGATCCACCATGGGGAGGTTCGGCCCTCGAACTATCGACTAGGAAGAAAATTGGTTTTCTAAAGTTGAGATGTTGCAAGCGTGTAAGAAAAAATCATTTTGAGAAAGTGGCCTTTGAAATCAGAATTTTCTGTGTAAATCTATGAAGAAACAATGAAAGATTTGGCAATGTATTTGTTTGCAGGTGAAAGTTTATATGTTAAGAAATAAAACTAGTGTAGTGTCGCCCCTTAATTGTCTTATTATAAAAACCTAACCATAGAGTTCATACCGTAGACATGAAAAGGAGAAAAGTCAGTTGAAGTAAGCAAGTCTGCTCCTCCGGTATGCTTTTCCCTACATTTTCCCTATAGCCGTTAGCATTAGCCATCAAACATTGCAATTTCTGAACAATTTAGAGGTTTTCAGCTGCTGTCAATCATTGATCACATTTGTGAGAAGTCATTCAAGAACATAAAGAAATAAAAATGAAGTGTGTTATTCAGAAGTTCATGATAAACCCCAAGACGATCGAGTTCGCTTTATGGAATAGCCCTCAGGTAAGTCACTAGTCTGGCCAACTATAGGACTTTCCCATTGTACTCTGAACAGAGACACAGTTGGTAACGTTTCATAGATTTCCATAGAATTCTTAACCTGGTTACACCTGGCTATACATATCCCAGATTGATATGTATAGCTCTCTGATTTGAGTTCTGGAACAGCTCTGGTTCAATCCACTGGTGAAAGGGAGGGACCATTACAGCAATACTTCAAGATAACACCGTTAGTGTTAGTACCTGTTAGTACCTGCCTACCGTACTTTTGCCGAATCCAGTCGAAAAGCACAAACGTCTCTTTGCTCCTTTTCAAAGCAGCAATAGTCGGCGAGTTCAATTATTTTCTCATTAAAGTGTCCAAAAGTGGTGACAATTAAGGCTGGGTACCGTTAACGAATATAAATGAATTATTGTTCTGTATGATTCTAAATGACCGATAATTTAGTATACGTATTGTAAACTAGCATTGTTAAATTACTGGTACAGCTCTAGTGACAATATTCAAAAACATGTGTTTGTGAAGGCTCTCAGTCGTCCAGGAAATCTTCATCGTAGTGAGGCTTGAACCATCGACTGGACTGGGTTGATTCATTTGAGGATGAGTCTCAGGGTAAAACAAAGAGGTGCTAATTTGAGTGATACTGTAAACAACTACAGTCCCGAGCACAGGCTTGCTATTTAGGGAACTATGAGCAACAGTAGGGTGTGGCAGTCCTGTCCCCTCCTCCTGGGAGGGGCCTGTGCCTTATTTAAGGCACTCGAACTTGTGTCTACCTGTCACACTTACTGACCAGAAGAAGCTTCTGTTGACCAGCCCAGTCCAGTTGATGATTCAAGCCTCACAACGATGGTCAAAAACATGTGTGTGATGTTGCCCATTAGAAAAGACTTTCACTGATGTTGTGTTCTTGGGCAAGATACTTCACCCAATGCCTATGTGTGAGTGGTTGGTGGTGGTCAGAGGGACCGTTGGCACAGATGTGAGGAGCTTGTTTCTGTCAGTCTGCCCCAGGGGCAACTGTGGCTACAAATGTGGCTTACCACCATCAGCATGGAGTGAATGAACCCCCCTCCCTTTCATGTGTGAAGCACTTTGCGTAATATGAAAAGCGCTATGCAAATTAGATTCCCTTCCCCCTTCCCTTCAGCCATAAGTTTGATACGACAGGTTTTTCAATCCAATCATTATCAAATACCGATTTACATTTGTCAGTTTCTGAACCAGTCTGGACCTGTTTGTTTCCAATAAAGTTGTATTGGCACCTGGCCTCCAACTGAAATAGAATTCTGTAACATGAACAACCTATTGGCCAGCCTATAACAACTTCTTATAAGTCGCATTTCTCTGATTGGTTCATTGCACGCATCCCTTGAAATTACAAAGCGAGCGGCGCCAACTGAACGTCTCTGTTGGATAACACATTGGGAAAGTCGTATGTAGTTTGCCAGGCGAAATCTCAGTTCCTGCTTTACAATCAAAAGAATAATAGCCCATAACAACACAAAAGTCTTCAAAATCCAGAGCGGAGCTGGAGAAACGTCCCATGGCTTACGCGCTGGCGGTGGACAGTTCAAAATGGCGGCTTCAGATGGGGTTGTGCTGGTTGCGGGCAGCGGCGGAGGGGCACAGAGAAAATGGCCGCTCGGTGGTGAGGCTTTGGAGCGCCCGCAGCACCACGTCGGGCATGTGGTCCGTCAGCATGCGCGGGCTGATCAGGACGCTGCGGAAGGACATCTCGCTGGACCAGTCGGCACGGTAACGCACCCGGGAGAAGCACGACCTGGAGACAAACCACTGTTAAGTCAGATATACTGTATATAGAATAGAATAGAAATACTTTATTGATCCACATGGGAAATTCATCAATTGCTGCAGCTCCAATAAATAGTAAAGCATTAACCTCTTAAGCCCTAGGCCTTTTTCTCCAAAAATCATGTCTTTACATCATAGGTGCACATGGCTAATCTTGGTGTCCACACATTTGGTAGAGCTTTGGGATGACGATGGAAGTGAAATGAAAACAATTGATGTTGTTTGACAATAAAATGAGGTTGCAATAGGTTTGAATGAATTTCCGCCTGAAAAAAACACACACATTTTTCCGCAAAAAGGCCTTTTTCCTCCCTGTGGTGGAGCAAATAACAACAGAAATGGATAATCCCACATCAGCTGACACTAATTTGCAACTTTGGAATATTTGTCTGCGTAAAACACGTAGGTCAGTAACTGTATCTGAAAAAAAAGTCCCCATTTTCGGGGACTCTAGGTCTTAAGAGGTTAAAAAACATCAATAACATTAAAACACCACCAATAATAAAACAATACTAAAATGCTACTGGGACCATAAAAATACAATTACAAATTTCAAGTTGATGTGCAAATAGTAAGGATCTGTCAAAGAGAGGAGCTGTACAGTCTGATGGCTGTTGGGAGGAAAGAGCTCCTGTAGCGCTCTGTGGAGCATCTGGGCAGGAGCAGTCTGTCACTGAACCTGCCCAGATGCTCCACAGAGCGCTACAGGAGCATATGTTCTGTGATAGAGATGCACCCATCTGGCTTTTTGACTTCCGATAACAATACTTTGGGCTTGTGTTTCTACCGATACACTGAGGTTTTCACAGAAGTAGGTTTGTTTCCCAACTTTTTTGAGCAGAGGCACCATTTTTCTATGAAGCGCCAGGATTAGATATTTTTCACTATATCCGAACAGCGCGCCTCCGTCCTCGTCCCTTACCTCCTGCTGGGCCCCTCTTCGCTGATGTGCAGCACGCGCCCGGGCAGGAAGAGCGGCAGGTGCGTGGCGGAGTGGGCGGGGGAATCGTCCGACGCCAGGCTCTGATAGGACGAGGAGTGGCGTATGATGAGAGACTCCTCCCCCAGCAGCGGTTGGCTCAGCTCCTCCTCCCTGCGGTTGTCCATCTCTGTGGGGAAGTCATCCGGCTCGCCCCCGAACAGCTCGTACCAACAGCCCTGAAGCAGGATCCGGTACTGGCACAGAGAGATGGAGAGGTTTCATATTGAACATTCTTCCATACCTGAATTATTGTGCGGAATTAATATTATTAAACTACTATCCAACCCATTTTATACTGCAAAAAAGCAGTCAGAATAGTCATTATTATGCCGCAACAAATCCATTGTTCAATAAATTAAATACATTAAAATTAAACAATTTAGTTTATCTCAACACAGCTGTTATGTATGGGGTTCCACCACGACTACCACTGCCTTATGAAGCTCATTGAGAAAATGCCAAGAATAAAGGGTGGCTATTTTGAATTGCTTAAAATATAAAACATATTTTGCGTTATGTCTTCAATGAGAATCATATACAAATGTTTTACAAATTTATCAATATTTGGCAGTGGTTGGATTCACAAACCTGCCATATTATTCTTAAGTCCTTTCTACTGGTCAACATCACGCACATGTTTTGAATATTGTCTCCACTTTTGGACACCTTTATGAGAAAATAATTAGGCCTTAGTTCATATCATAGACCATTAACCTCTTAAGCCCTAACGTCCCCATTTTTGGGGACTTGCCACTTCTAGAGACAATCCTTGTTTATTTTAGTCTGTTTTTAAAAATGTGTTCACAAAAAAAAGTGTATTTTTTGGGGGGGAACTGTATTTTATGACCAAATATATACTGCACTGCAAAAATTGATATCTTCATAAGTAAAAATTTGCTTGAATTCAGAATATTTGATGTTATTCTTAGTAATTTTGACTTGTCAAGTAAGATTATCTGCCAATGGAACAAGTATTTTAGCACTTCAATTAAGAAAAAAATGACTTCCTGCACTTAAAATTAGATAATGAATCAAAGTTGACTTCAAATTA
>OMNZ01021720.1:2617-26856 GCA_900303255.1 Lesueurigobius sanzi | reverse complement strand
TCTAAACCAGGAGAAAACTAGGTCTAAACCAGGACTAAACCAGGAGAAAACTAGTTCTAAACCAGGACTAAACCAGGAGAAAACTAGTTCTAAACCAGGAGAAAACTAGGTCTAAACCAGGAGAAAACTAGGTCTAAACCATGACTAAACCAGGAGAAAACCAGGACTGAACCAGGTCTAAACTGGGACTAAACCAGGACAAAACCAGGTCTAAACCAGGACTAAACCAGGTCTAAACCAGGACTAAACCAGGACTAAACCAGGACTAAACCAGGACTAAACTGGGATTAAACCAGGACTAAACCAGGACTAAACTGGGATTAAACCAGGACTAAACCAGGTCTAAACCAGGACTAAACCAGGTCTAAACCAGGACTAAACCAGGTCTAAACCAGGACTAAACAGGTCTAAACCAGAACTAAACCAGGTCTAAATTGTGACTAAACCAGGTCTAAACTGGGACTAAACCAGGACTAAACCAGGTCTAAATCAGGACTAAACCATGTCTAAATCAGGATTAAACAAGGTCTAAATCAGGATTAAACAAGGTCTAAATCAGGACTACACCAGGTCTAAATCAGGATTAAACCAGGTCTAAATAAGGACTAAACCAGGACTAATCTGGGACTAAACTAGGTCTAAATTGTGACTAAACTGCAACTAAACCAGGTCTAAATCAGGACCAGGTCTAAACTGGGACTAAACCAGGTCTAAACTGGGACTAAACCAGTTCATCATAGAGAGGACCCTTTGAAAATAAACTACTTTTACTTTTAAGTTTAACCCAATTTAAAAATGTATTGTAGTAGACATTACAGATACAGGCTCTGAAATGTAGTGAAGTAAAAAGTATTCATCATAACCTGTACTTAAGTAAAGTAAAAGTACCTATAATTTGTACTTGTTAGTTTCCACCACTGACAACTACCGTTCACCAAAACATCCGCTGAAATATGCGGCAGAAACCAACAACAGCGATCGCTCCTGTTGATGTTGCTTATTTATAAAACACAAGAACTCAATAAATACTTGAATTACCGAGAAAGCTTCTCTAATTGCAGCTATAATAATAAAAACACACATGCATAATCAGACTACAGAGGCTGCAGAACGTGTACCTTCCTCTACAATCTTAATGGCACGGCGTTATGTGGAAACAACCCATTTAAATGCTATGTAAAAGTAATCTGGATTCTCCGGGGGCCTGTTCCCGGCGGACTGGGGTAGCCTCGCTGATTATTACCTCAATCTAAAAACAGCCGGGCGCCTGGAGGACTGGGCCTGAGTGAGAACATATTTTGCATGTTGTTTCCTGACCTCCCTTCAGGGCTGTTGAGTTGACACCTCCTGTTTCCTTTCTCCCGGCTCGACGTAACACAAAGCGAGTCTGTCAGCATGAAAGCAGGCGTAAATAACAAACCTATGTGACAACGAGCAGATGCGTTCAAGATGCACGACGGCGTTCCAGCAAAGAGGATGATGCAAATAACTTCACTCCGATGTACTAAAACAACACAATAAATCCAGTTTATTTGGCTGTAGTATGTGTTATTATGGAGTCAAGTGGAAATGACAAATGCAGTTCTGGTAGTCAATGCGTCGGGCGATTTCTCATCAGAGCATTTTGACATGGCAGTGCGGCTTAGTGCAAATTGATTGTCCTTTGGGGGAGAAGCAGCAGCAACAATATTCACAAACTTGAAGCCACGAGCACTGGAGGTCAATAATATACAGAGTAAGAAAACCTTAATACAGACTACGTAAATATAAATACGTTTCACTTTGTTGAGGCGAGACACAGATCAGGCTTAACATTATGACCACCTGCCTTTGATGAACACATGGAGCAAACTGTTTCTTTCAGGATGAATTTAGTCTGTAATTTACCATTTACCATTCGTGCTGCTGTCTCGTATTGTGTTAAATTACTATTTTATTAGATTTTTATCTTATTCTATTTTATGCATGCCTTATAGTTATTCTTTTTTCTTTCCATAGTTTATTATTTATCTTTATTACAAGTTTATGTTTCATGTTGCACGACCAAAGAAAATTCCTAGTCTGTGAAACCTTCATTGACAATGGCAATAAACTCTATTTTGATTCTGATTAAAGGCCCTGTACCTGATTTTTTACTGTTTTAACCCTTTAAACCCAGGTCTAAACCAGGACAAATAACCCAGGACTAAACCAGGTCTAAAGGTCTAAACCATTATTGCTGGTTTAGACATGGCTTTACATGGGTTTAAGTGTGGAAGACCATTTCCGCCATAAAAAGTACAACAGGAAGTCGTAATTACGAGATTTAAAGTCATAATTATTAGATTAAAACATGTAATTACGAGTTTAAAACACAAAATTGCAACTTCTAAAACTCAGCATTTTGTGTTTAAATCTCATACTATGAGTTCAAGACTCATAATTTCAAGTTTTAAAGTCGTCATTTTGTGTGTTAAACTGTTATTACATGTTTTAATCTAACAATTATGACTTTAAATCTCATAATTACGACTTCTTTTTGTACTTTTTATGGCTGAAATGGGCTTCCACACTCAAACCCATGTAAAGCCATGTCTAAACCAGCAATAATGGAGACCTTTAGACCTGGTTTAGTCCTGGATTTAAGAGCTATTAGTCCTAGTTTAGACCTAGTTTAGTCCTACTTTAGACCTGTTTTTTTTTTCACATGGCAGAAACAGGCTTCCATACAGAAGAAACCACTTACGTTTAAAATTGATTTAGTTGTTGTCCAAAGTTATTTCTAACTTAAACTTAAACACATTCCTAACATTCCAATTGGTTTATAAGCAGAATTTTGATGGAGCAAAGCGGAGCTGTATTGCAACCAGTGTAGTAACAGATTACTAAGTAATCCACTACTGTATTTACTTTTTAAGGATTACTGGATTACAATTGGAAAACCGGTAATTCGGTTATAATTACTTTATCAAGTAATGACTCCATTACTCTTTTGTAATATTTTGAGCTGAATACATTCATTTTCAGATTAAGGCCTGTGCTAAAGTTCAACGCAGCTGCTGTACATTTATTTTATGAAATATATCAAGTTACAGCCAAAGCAAGATTTACACTTCAATAAAGTTAATTTGACCAGCTGTTGCTTGATCCTTTAAAAAAAAAAAAAAAGTAACTAGTAATTAGTAGTCAGTTTACTTTAAAAAATAAAGTAAGCAAAGAAGTAACACGATTACTTTTAGAAAGAGTAATCAGTAATCAGTAGTTGGATTACTTTTGTAATCCCAACAACACTGATTGCAACATGCCTATCTAACAGCGCAATATCCAGGTTCAGCATCATATTTCCAGTTTACTTTTATACAAATGTCTGCAAATACAATATACTGCAAGGGGGCAGTATTCAAATTTCACTCTCCAGTGGAAAAAATATCAGGTATAGGACCTTTAACCTCTTCAGCAATTGAACTTATTTGCAGTTAATTTGTTGAAATAAATCTTTCGTGACACTTTTTCTCAGTCCTCCATTATTCTTCCTTCCCACTGGCCAGTTTTGATAGACTATGGGAACATAAGATAAGATAAGACTTTATTGAGAAATTTACTCATTACAACATGCAGTTTTCAGTGCAACAGATATGAATCTGTTACCTAAAACACACCTCTGTCTTCCAGGTGTCATGAGATCATTATATTTTCTCCACTTCATCTGTCAGTAGTCATAATGTTATGGCTGATTTGCTGAACCTAATGCAAAATGTCATGACACAAACACTTGAGTAAGACCTTCATTGAGGCATAAATTAAACATGATACAGTACATGACATGATTTCAAAAAATAACTTACAATGACATTTGGAAAAACAATAGAGTAACATTTTGGCAACACTGTCAAAAATAAAACACAAAATGCAGCCTACACCAATGAAAGCTTCCTTTTATTCCCGTGTTCCTCAGTTTCTCCCCGTCCCGTACCCAGGCCGCACTAAAGACTTAGTACTTAATGATCAGGAGCCGCCACGGCGATCTGTAAACTCAGCATGGACCTTGAGACAAAGGGTGAATGCGAGCGGCGAGGCTAATGGCTGATGCTATCGTCCAGAGGTGATTTTGATGCCGGGGCAAGAGGAGAAACAGGGAATAACTACAGTGAACTGAGATCAGAGGAGCGTTATGGTCCAGAGTAGTTCACAAACTTTAAAACACCATTTCAGAGGGTTTTTTCATAGCACACCACAGACAAAGATATCTCGATAAGTTCAAATGGCTTGAATTTTAAGTATTTGAGCTTAATTTCATTAATTCTTCCTTGACAAGTAAACACAATCTGCCTCGGTCTTACTTGGCACGTCAGAATGACTCAAGTACTAGTCATTTTAATTTATCAAGACTTTTTTTTGCAGTGTACTATATTTAATAGGCAAAAGTGAGTTTAAAGCAGGGAGTAAGTCAGAAAATGTTGTGTAAAACAGGACTAAACCAGGTCTAAGCCAGGACTAAACTGGGCTAAACCAAGGCCACATTGAGTTGAGGGGTTTTCAAAGTTTTCGCCGAAGAAAACATTTGGATATTCGAGTACCACCAGGTTTAAAACAGGTCAATAATGAAAATGAAATCGGACAAACCCATGACTAAAGAAGTTCTAAACAACAAAAAACGACGACGTAAACATGGATGAAATTGACTTCTTGAACAGAACCACAGTTTGAGAACCACTAGCCTTTTTCTACAATGACACAGGCCTAAATCAGAACCAAACCAGGTCTAAGTCAGGGCTGAGTCAGACCCAATAAGCCTCGAATCAAAATGTTTCGCCTGCAGTGTCTCCCCTTTACTCTGGCGTTCGTGCCTACTTTCACCCGGGACGATGACACGGCTAACCGCGATCAGATTCGGCGGGGGAGGGGAAAAAAAAACAGAAAACAAGATGGAGGGGGGCTAAAACGCCGGTGTTACTGTCACAGCGGTGTAAAAGATGCAACCTCCCGAGCCCCACCAGCCACAACAACGCTGACTCCGCAACTTTCCCCGCTCTTTATTTACTGCTGATCGTGACATGTTTGCAAAATGCTATGGGATTAATTTCGGTCACTTCTGATTTATACAATATTTAGTCACGGAGATGGTCACCTTGCGGAGAATGTGGTGCTGTAGGGTGTGCAGGTTTTAGCATCGCAGCCAGGCTATAGTTGGGGACAGTATGTAGGCTGTTCTATTTCAGAGGGGCTCATTATTCAACAAGAGTATGTAGGATACGCCAAAATATACAGTATGTGTGGGGTTTCCATGTGACGTAAAGCTGTAAGAGGGAGAGGACTGTTATTGTATTACTCAAGCAGAAGAAGTAGAAGGAAAAGTAGTAATTTAAAATATAATTTGAGCAAACAGATTTGGAAAATGTGATTTTTGTAAAAGACAACTACATCTTTAAAGTGTATTTTTGGTAACGAATAGATCTGCTGGTAGTATTACTAGATCTATACTGCAATAAGAACTGCTACCTGGATTGTACCAAGGATTCATGAGGTCTTTACAGCCACATTTGGTAATAACAGCACATTATGTCATAACACCGGTTCATTGTGATGTGTAAATTGTAACATGCCATATTCTCATTTGGAAAAAAGGGTAAAACAATTATTATTTACGTTCGACATTTGGTAATAGGTTGTATTCGAGTGACATCACAGTCTAAGGAGCCTATAAATAAATACATTTGAGGTGGAGGGCAGCTGAAAATTGTCAAAATGCAGATAGACTAGTTCTCGTTTATTGCTGATTTCTCTGTTATTCCTGGGCCAATCCACATGAAACAAAAACTGTTACAAACTTCATTGTCTTCCCTATCAGCACATACGATCTGTAGTCTAATTATGTTCTCATAAAGGTGTCCAAATGTGGTGACAACATTCAAAAACATGTGCGTGATGTTGGTTTGTAGAAAGGACTTTTAGCCTGATTTCTCTCCCATAGAGTTGTATTGGCACCTGCCCTACAAAAGTATTTACCTATTTCACACTTCTTAAACATTGTCATTATTATCATTATTCTAAACATTTGCAAAACATGTTCTTTCTCACTTCCGTAATCACTTGTTAATAATTTATATGCACCTAAATAGTCATTACCTTTCAATTTAAATATGTTTAGATCCTATAAGGAAACAAGGTCAAAGCCTTTTCCTCGCCTGAACCAGATACAGGGATGGTTCGCACTGTTACTATGGCAACAATTTACGTGCTAATAAAAGATTAGGGGTAAATGTTTGTCAAAATAATAATAAATAAATATATAAAAAGTTATATAAGTGATGAATGAAGTATTTACCAATTCGTCTTACCAAATGCAGTTTCATTCATTTTAATTTTTTTTGAACTGCTATCACAAATGTGGCTTAATAAGGTCATAAAGAAAAGCAACACGTTGATTTTTTGGACTTTTGTAATATAAAAAAAAACATTGTATATAAACAACAAATAAGTTAATGAAGTGAATATACTTTGTTACTCTCTTCCTTTGAAATGCACGTCATGAGGCAACACCAGAGGCAGAGGAAGCGTATGAGGCTTATCGCACTATAATTCATGGCAATAATAAGAATAAATCCTATGATAAATATCCAAAAAACACATGTAAACAAGTCTTAGGCGTGTTGTCGCACTGTCCAACGCTGCGTTTCTGTATGCCGCGGCTCACTTTCACTCTCCTGGGCCCCTCTGCGCGGCCTTCAATGAAATCAATCACTCTGACCGTGGGCCGCTCCAGCTCCTTTAAGGTCTATTAAGCTACGCAGGTGATGCCTTTCCGCGGCGGCTCGCACAGACGCAGCGAGAGAGAGGCTTAGGAGTAAATCTAATCTCTAATTGCTACCGCATTTGTCGACGGCACAACACACTGCTACTAACAGCTGTGATGTTTTTTATTGCTATTTACATAAGAAGGGATAATTATACCACGAAACGAATGGCTTGTCTTACTGGCACTTGCTAACAGTGTTCAAATTGATATATAACTATGCTTTATGCTCCGTTAGATAAATATAAATGCGTTCTAGCCTGGGAAGCCTGTTACATCATGGGACAATGTTAATATTTATGCGATAAATATTAATCAATATTAAACAACACATAGGAAACACGTCTTAAGCGACTAAGCAGCGTCTATTTAAGTGCAAGCCAATGAACTTCTGCCATTTCAGCCAGTGTAAAAAGATAGATAATTTATACATAATGGAGCCACCAATTAGGAATAACACAATGACCAGCAGCGTTTATACAGGAAGTCGAGATGTACATTAGGGCTACAACGTCGGTCACAATTTGAACAAAATCACAATTAGCCATTTAGTAATTAGTCGGGAATAGGGAAGCAGCATTCACGATTCTAGTGTCGGATTTTGGAGCCAGTGACGTGAAATTACAATATTGGGCATCGATTCCAATATCCGATAATGAGCCGATACTTTCCGATACCAACTGACGAGAATATGGACAGGCTCTATGCCATTTGTAAGCCCTTAACTTGTAGAATTCATTCATTTAATTAGTTTTACAATAGTACTATTGATACACTGATACACTGTAGCAGCAGTATGCTAAGACTAGCTTCAACCAGTCAAGGCGACCGAGTCACACCTGAAGTAGTTATTTTTCAACAGAGTAACTCGTTAGTTCGGGTCATCTCTCCGGCACTTCCTGTAGCGGGTGCTTGGGTCCGTCTGGTCAACGGAGACAGAGGAGCCAGCTGCACACTTTACTACATCAGTCTCGGTGAACCTACATTGGAGAAACAATGTAGGTTGAGAAACAACCTACATTGTTTCTCAATGTACATTGAGAAACAATGTAGGTGAATAGGTGTATTCACCTACATCGTTTCTCAAAATAGTGGAGCTTCTCAGCGCATTTGTTACAATCTCTCTGCAATCGGCTAATTCATTGCTATTTCAGGATGTTAGCTTGTTGATGCCTCTTATCGTGGACTGTTGCTCTAGTTCGTCAGTATAAAAACATATATAAAGCTCAGAGAAGCTGATACCAAGCAGTTGTTTGCGTGGTTTAGCTTCTATGGCGGCTCGATTTGTGAGCTTTGGAGCTTTCAGCGTCGAAAAAACATTCTACGCCATAAATGCTACTGTATATATCTAGGCCTAGATATTTTCATAATTAAGTAGCGCAGTAATGTAACAAGTTACTTTTCCAAAGGAGAAACAAGCTAACTTAACGAGTTACTGTTCAAAGTAACGATACCCAACACTGTTCATGATCAGGTCACAACCAGTAACTTTTTCCCTCGCTGCAAATTCACTGCAGTTTCTTTGTATAAACAGCAAATATGTCTCTACAAAAAGTATCGGTTGGTATCGGGAGGTATTCAAACCTCAAGTATCGTATCGGAAGCAAAAAAGCTGGATTGGTGCATCTCTAGTCATTAGCAAACCGGAAAAGGTGCAATTCTTTTTAGATAATATTGTCCTCAGTAAAATCTATTGGGTCATATTTTTTTCAAGCATCTGATTCTCATGTTAGCTTAGCAATTTGTCATATTTATCTCTCAAAATTTCCCACAGCTGGACTTGATTTTCAGTCCTTATGTACATTATAATACGTTTTGACAAAAATAGCTCTAACTTCTTCAGCAACTTGGAGCTTAGCGACACTCAAACCTCGTCTCACCACTTAGCTTTAGTCAAACGCACTCAAGTATTTCCGCATGGCCATTTTTATAACTTCTAACAAAACAACTTTGAAGGCAAATGGCACTATACTGTATATACTTGATTGAATAACAGGGATGAAGAGTAAATCTTAATTATCAGCGGTCTTCATGTTTTTCCTGTTTGGTGCAAATTTTAAAATGACAACAAAAAAAATAATTGTCCATAAAGTTCTCAAAAATACACAACTATTCATTCTTACAGTCTGTTTGTCAGTGTCTATGTGCCAACGTTTCAAGGCTCTTTGCTGAGGTAGCACCCACCTCCGATATCTTCAGTAACTTCTCAGGCCCCGTAGTAAAAGTTATCCATTGTACAAATTGTAAGGACTAGTTCACATATACTTAGGTAAAAAGCAGCTTTACAAGTTCCTCCCACTGTAATGGACGACCAGTGTTTTGTAAAGTAAGTGAATACACAAATAAAGATATTTCTAGATAGAGCTCTCGTCTGGCTGAAGGTCCAGCTGCGAGCTCTTCCTCTGCTCCAAAATCCTGTTCAGCTCCTCCGTGAACGAGTGATACAGCGGGGACATGCCCTCCGGATCGGCCTGCCTTAGGAGCACGTAGCTATTCCCATTCATTTTCCTCAGGACGCTTGGCAGAGTTGCCGACAGCCCGTTCGCGAAGTCCATGTCGGGCAGCGGCGGCGGCATGGGGAGGGGCGGGGCCGGGGGAGGGGTCCTCGTCGGCGATAGCTGGCAGTCGGGCATGATCTGCATGAAGCCGTCCCCCATGTCGTCGAAGGAGGGCATCGATATGGAGCAGCGGCCACGGTGCCCGTTCCAGTGGCTCGAGATGGTCCGGAGTTCCAGGTGGGAGCTGAGCCTTTGGTCCGGTTCCCCCAAGACCTGAAGCCCCTGGTGGGAGAACTTTCGGTCCCTGGAGCCCTGCCTGGTGCAAAAGCTGACGTATAGCAGGACTACGGTGAGCACGAGACATAATCCTCCCAAAACGGCCACGAGAGATATGTAAACAGCCTCCATGTGCCTGTAACTTTGGTATTCGGGCACGGAGGGAGCAGGGGGGGAAGGGAGGGGCTGCTCTGTCGGGGTCGGAGTGGTTGAGTCAGTGGGGGCGACAGTCGGTTCCGGGGTAACCGTAGGCTCCGGGGGTAAACTCGAGTCCGTGTGCACCCGGACCGTGTAGAGATAAACCAGGACGGAGACGGCGTTTTCGACAGCGAAACAGCGGTAGGAGCCGCTCTGCCTCGACCGGGCGCCGATGATGAGGAGGCCGTCCGTGCCGATGCGGTATCCCGAGTTCAGCCCGTAGCCCTGCAGCTCTTTGCCGTTGAAGGTCCAGCGAGGAGTGGCCAGATTGGAGCGCAACTCGCACTGGAGGAGGACGTCGTCACCGGACAGGACAGAGCGGCGCCGGTGGACGACTAAGAGAGATTACACAAAATATATTTCATTTTATACATAATAATGAAAATGTGATTACTGCTTTTTCTTATTGCTAATTTTGCTGTATGTAGCCTGAAAGATATTAGAGTTGAGTAGCATTCAATATGTTTAATATAGGACTGCATTTATTTCTTAACTATGCAAATGTGGCATTCATTTCAAAGTTATGCAGAGATAGAGACTAGAATTAGAACCATATTAGTCCAGTGCTCAGGTGTCTGCACTGGCTTCATGTCGCTCAGAGAATAGACTTTAAAACAGTTCTTATTTATTTTATTTATTTAGAAGGACCATGTACAGATACATAATGCCCGGTAGGCAAAGATGCTTGTACCAGATTATAGCTTAATAGCTAATTTCCATCTGCAGTCCTTATAAAAGAAAAGGGAAAAGTAGAAAAAAGGGGGAAAGAAAAGAGAGAGGAAGAAAGAGAATGCAATTTACAATACAACAATGTTGATAGAGAGCCCTCACTTGGACTTACTCACACATTCATCCTATCATACACTGAATGATTCTTGTTTACAAGTCTCTCCATGGCCAAACATCAAAGTCTCTGACATGTTAGAGCCATATGAACCACCTCATGGTATGGCCTCCTGCTGGTCCCAGAGTCAGGACTAAACATGGTGAGGCTGATTCTCAGTTTTATGCAGCTAAAATCTGGAAGAGTCTGCCAGAAGATGAAAAACAGGCTTCAGATCTGACAATGTTCAAATCTAGACTGAAAACAGTTTTAGCTGTGCATATGACACAAGAAGAATCTTATCTACACTCTATGCTTTTAATGTATGTATAATTCATTATTATATTTATGTTTTAGGGATTCATTTGATCTTCCTTCTTGTAATGTTATACAACTGTGAAGCACTTTGAATTGCCTTATGTATGAGTTGTGCTCTACAAACAAACTTGCCGAGATAAGAGACTGTTATCTGTGACCATTAACACAAGGTGAAGGATAAATTGTGGCTGTTGATCATCTGTGATAGTGGGCACACACAAATGTTTAATTAAAGTTTCATTAAAGGGCTTCATGATGAAAACAGCAACTAGTTGTGAGATATTCTGTCCAAAGTTGAGGGAATAAAGTATACAGAAGCCACAGGCTGTAGCAATGACTGCAATGCAGCCAGTGGCCACTTGACCCCAGCAGCAAGAGCAGAGCTGATTAAATGTGTGCACTGGGAGCTGGGCGAGAGTAGGGATACGGATAATCAAATCCCATAATGGATACAGAAGTCACTCTTTTAGAGGCAGAGCTAAGAAGCAAAAGTGTGGAGGAATAGTGGAAGTAGAGGTTGATATTAGAAGTAATATTGTGTATTTTGTGGTACTTACCTCTACCTGAGTTGTCCTTGCAGCCTTTCACTCCTCTCAGAATATCTTGCGTTAAGTTTGACCTGTGAAGAGGCAATTTATATATTGCAGAGTGACATTTTTGGCAAAACTCAGTTATAAATCAAATAACAGCTGATGTTCAGCCTTTTTATGCCAGAGAACCACATTAAAATTCTCAAGCAATTTAGTCTTACTGGCAAAAAATCAGCAAGGAACCAGTCAGTGCCAAAAGTAAGAAAGTGCAAATAGCTTTTATAAAAGTTTCTTTAAAAAAAATGGAACTGGTTTTTAATGAAACTACTACATAAAAAATGAGAATGTAGAGTGTAAACATGTTTTTTGTTATCTTTTTATGGCATTACTGTCCTTTTATGTCACATGTGGCAAAAAGGAAAATATGTTGGTTTATACAGTATTATTTTATTCATTTGCTTTTGCATTTGATCTGATCATTGCAGCTCATTATTTTATGTGGCCATTAATTCAGTTAAAATTAAGTTTCATTTTTGCTTCTCTTTCAATTAATCTTGGAAATGGGCATAACGTCTTTATGCTCCAGCTGCTATTAAACTAAGCCATAACGGCCTGGCTCTGTGCATACAGATGAGAGCACTCAGGCTCCACCTGTCTTTAAAAGAACATTATCATAATAACATGTGCACAGACATAAATTCTGCAGTCTTCTATTACACTAATGCAGTGCAGATCCACAGGAGAGGCTCTTGTTTCGGCTTATAATGAAGATTAAGATATTTCCAAGTCGCTCTCACGGGCACCAGAGAGGTGCAGCGAGTTTGGAAAACCTTGTAGTAGAATGTAATTAAATTGACTAAAACCATCTACTTTAGTACTTTACATACATTAACTTGTGTACAGTTCCAGTCAAAAGTTTGGAAACGCTTTCATGTATTGACTTTTCTTCATTTTTAACACTATTTACATTGTATGATTCTCATTGAAGGCATTAACCTATGAATGAACACATGGGATTACTGTATGTAGGGGAAAAAAGGATGAAACAACTCAAAATATGTTTTCTATGTTAAATTATTCAAAATAGCCACCCTGTATTGTTGGTATTTTCTGGGCTTCATAAGGTAGTGACCTGAAATGGCTTTCAACAGTCTGTGAGGAGAAAACCATTTATCGTGACACTCATTGCGAAAATGTCAAAAGCAAAGCAATAATCAAAGAATTCAATAAATGAATGCTTTCAGTGAGAGTCTACAATGTAAATGGTCTTAAAATAACACTAATACATAAGAAAGTTGAAGGGGGCTGAACTGTGGAACTCTCCCCACTGGACTAAAACTACAGACTAATATAAACATCTTCAGCAGAGAGCTTAAAGATCGAGTTAAGTTGTTCTCATGTGTAATATGCGCCTCGTTTTGATCTTGTAAATGTATTTTATCTATAGTAATTTAAAATCCCCCTGTGGACTAGTGTTAAATCCCACTTAAAACAATGCATCTGGATCGTCCATTGTTATCGTTTTGTCAATATTCAATGAAGTGTTTCCAAACGTTTGACTGGTTCTGTATATACTGTAGTCTGGAGACATTTTCTGAAGCATATTTTTGAGGATGATACATATTAATGGGGATTTTTACTTGTCCATATTCACTAGAACACGTTTTTATTTCCATAAGGGCTGTGCAATTAATCACATTTTAATTGAATTGGGATCAAATCTATATCTTGATAATCACCGTAGTGCCATTGTCCTTTGTACTCGACAGTCCACATCCGTCTTGTGGCAGTAACAGCTTATTGCTTGAAGTTGAGATTTTGAGACATAAAATGGAAATCCTTTGGTGCTTAATGGTTCTGGAGTGGGAAGTGTTCAGTTTTTGTTAAAGCAAACACAGGATCTTGGTCAGAGGTGACAAACTGTAAGAATAATAGGAGCGATCGCTGTTATTGTTTTCGGCTGATGTTTTGGGGAATGGTAGGCAACAGCTGATGCATTATGTAGCTCTGTTTATTTAAGTCACATTTCTGTTACAACGCTAGCAAAGCAATGCTCTGTTTGTGAAGAATGTTTTTGCCTCATCAAATATCAAAACCTTTCAAAACTTACTTAATTTATTTAAAATATTCATGCTGCCTACCGAAGCCCCGGACGTGACGACATCGCGATCGCTCGTATGTGCACACGTTTGAGGAGCCACACTATAGACTGTAAATAATGCGTGGCTTTCCCCATAGCGTTCAGCGCGGGCTAATGAAGCCAATTCATGCTAGCATTTGATCCGCCCCCATGTTGAATTTTTGGAGCCAAATTCCATGAAGCACCATAATCCCACCCTTGTCCGGGCTCTTTCTGGTGCCAGGCAGTAAAAATCCCATTCAAAATCTCCATAAACTGTTAAAATTCAAATTGTAAGAGTTTAAAAGCCCGATGGAGGCTAGTCAGCTATGTGCTAACTGCTAGCCATAGCGCGGGTATTTTACAAGCAAGAAAATACCAAATACTTGAAAACACAGCTGCTATCATTCTTTTAAAACACTTTTTTTTTTTGTTCGAAAAGTCTATGTAATTTTTTAATGGGATTTTTACTTCCGACAGCAGCCAAAGGGATTGGCGATGGGCGGGACAGTGATGCTCCATTGAGAGGAGAAACAAAAAGGTTAACCCCCCCTTTTGAGGTAAACCGGAGCCCGCGTCCATTGAGATGAATGGGGAAACATCGTCTGAGATCTTCACATTTACGTCTGAAAAATAACATTTTATGCGTCTTATATATTTGTCGGATATAAAAGAAGCAAATCAAGAGATTTTTTTTGCTGCAGAAGATTCACAGAGCGGACAGTTAATGTTTTAAAGCAGCTAAAGTTAGCAGGAAGTTAGCATGTTCGGACTTCAATGCCTGTGTCTGAATGTCCACCCTAACCCCTAACTACTCATTTACTATATCGTCCCGCACTGTATAGTAGACTATAGTGAACTAATTTTCTTGGACACGTTTCTCTTCACTACTTTCTTCTTGCCGCTGATCATGTGACCCAAGCGCCACAGTGACGTAATCTGCGGTGGAGAAAAGTAGTACACAGCGCGTCCGAAATGACAACAAGATGAGTGCACTTCATCTGCTGAACGTTCGGAAAACTCGACTAATAATGGATTTCTGCGACCAAGACCAGCCAAATTCAAGAGACGCTTTATTATTTGGGGATATATTAATCAGAAACGTTTTACTCAACATGGATTTTACACTAATGAAGAAAACGGCTTGGATTGTTGCATTTTGCCAGAGAAGAGAAGCTATTGATCTCAGGCTAAAGGTGCAGCTAACGTTAGCACCTTTTCCTCGTAGCGGGTCATATTTAAGGGGGATTTATTCATAAATAAATCCACTAAAGCCGTATTCTGGAGCGTTTCATTCATCCGTGTTGAGTCCTGACGCTGTCCGCTGTTTACGTCCGATGCTTGCAGTGCATTGTGGTCCATATCGGCCCGTCTAGTCACCATTGCTGTACACTACTTTTCGAGATGCATTGTGGGACATTTTTAGTGCCCTGCTTTTTTCTCTCTGGACATTCAGAAACCCCTAGAAAATGGCATATCCATTTTATAGTACACTATGTAGGGAATAGTGTGGACATTTCGGACACAGCCAATATGTTTAGCTGTTTAGCCATTTGTAGTGACTTCATTTGATATAATCCAAGTTTTTAGTAGTTTATAATAATATTTGTGTATATAATCCAAGTTTGTAGTATTTTGCAGCTTCTTATGTTTCAATATTGCTTCATTTTTGACCTATTGAAGTCCGAAGACTTAAAGTGGGGCCAAAAAGTTAATAGGAGCTTCCGGGTTCTGGAGAACAAGCCAATTGTACCTCCATCATTAATTTACACTCTATGATCCACACGCGGAGACAGTATTTACAAGTTTTCATTATTTTTATACTTCTGACTCCTAGTTCTGTTATTCATGTGTGCGACTATTTAAATATTTAATCAGCATTGAGTGTTTCAACCTTATTATGTAACCTACTTGATTTTTCACCTGAATCCCACTCGTGTAACCTCACAAAAGGGAGATTTACAAATGCAGTGTGTGATTTAAAATTCACTTTTTATTTTCCACCCTAAGCTGTAACATAGAGCCTTAGATATTCAGTTGGAAGGGGGCACGGGTTGTATAAATTTTTTATTAGCTTTTCACTACAGATGAGCAAGAGAGAAATATTAATCGCGGAGCAAAAAGGTCATGTGATGTAAAAATATACACTAGGTCAGACCCATAAATCTCTTTTTAGAGAAGATTATATAAAAATTAAAAAGGTCACTTGTTTCCCGTGGGTTTTAGAGCTGCTCACATTTAGTCCAGTCCAATAAAAGCTGTAAATGTTACATAAGACGAGTAGATGTGGTGAAAGCCATGGAGATGATGGCACTTTTACAGTTAAAAAGAGTAGATGACAGTGTGCATTTTAATTTAGTTTTAGTCTTTTGAGGAAAATGCTATTTATTTTTAGTTAAAGGTACACTGTGCAACATTTTTAATTATACTTTTACCAGCTTATACTTTTTCCAGGATTTTCCATGACATTTAAAAGTGCAAAAATACAGAAAAACATTGTGATTATGTTTTTTTGGTCCTCTCTGCCCTCCTCACTCACCAGCGCCCCATGTGTATGTGATGTAATAATGGCTAAAGCCTATAGCCTTTTGGTCTGAAGAGATTCAAGCTTGGACGTGTATGTTTTCTTGGGAACATGTTAAAATGAGGGGTTCGGGAGTCCTCCCCTGGGAAAATTTTGAAATAGAAGATAATTTTTCTGGTGTTCTGGAGCAGAATGAGCAAGTCTTTAATCTGGTGTGGTGGACACAGTATTGCTTGCATTTGTTTTAAACAGAAAAGCAAAGGGAGGAGAAATATTTTCAAGGACAAAATATGTTTTTCCAGGACATTTGACAGTTTTTGTAACTTTACATGTGTTTTCCATGACTAGAAAAAAGGCAGGTCATTTTCCAGGTTTTCCAGGTAGAGTGTGAACCCTGAAAACATGCTCCTTGCTGTGGCTGCGCCCAAACTCTGGAACAAACTACCCCCAAACATTAGAGCTGCTCAAACTTTACAAACATTTAACACTTGTTCTGAAAACTCCCCTGTTTATGTTGGTGTTCAATTCAAGCAGTGCTTAATACACTGACACAGTGTATGTAAACGTATGCATTTCATAGACTTGGAATGATAACACAAAAACCTTTATTTCACTCATCGTTAGTGGTTGCATGAAGACATTTGTTTACGCTTTCAGAGAGTCCAATTTTGTCAGAGAGTCCTGTATTTCAGCTGAAGTGAGTTTTTCTTTGCACCTGAACAATTTTCCTGGCAGTTGCTGAAGGTTATGTAAACATTAAATCAGGGACATTTGAGTAGTTTCTGTTTCATTATGATTTCAAAAGAGTAAACTCAGTTCTTTGACAATAAATGGCTTCGCACAACCACTAACCATGAGTGGAAAAAAAGACTTTTGTATTAAAATGGCCAAAAGATTAAAAGGGTATGTAAACATTTAAGCACAACTGTATATTGTGTATGTTTTTATTATTTTGCTGCATGTGAAGGACTTTGGGCATCTAGCGTTGTTGTAAATGTGCTGTATAAATAAAGTTGACATTGACATTGACATAATGTCCAGATAGACACAGAAAATGCTATGTTTGCAGTGCTTAATTAAAGAATGGGTTTGGATGAGGACCAAACCTATTTAAATCTCATATTTAGCTGCCTTTAGTCAACAACTCTGTGGAGACGAGCTGGAGACGTCCCCACTCCCAGGAAAGTTACAAGTCTGTTTGGTATTACAAGTATTACAAGTATGTTTGTTTGGTAATTTTTAAAGTTTGTTTCAACAATAAAAAGCAGTTTACCTTAAGATTTAGAAATAACTGTCTTCAATTTCGGTCTATTTTTTGCTAAATCTAAAATTAATTTAGTAATCTTTACATTGTTTCCATGTTATTTCATATCATTATCTTTAACCAAGGTCCACAGTTTCATGGAGCTTCTCCACATGAACAAAGCACAGACCTGTTCATTTGGCAGTGAAAAAAAAATACATTATATGAGGCTCTTTCAAACCGTGTCACTGGAGTTCACATGTTTTTAGTCCCTTCTTGTCATTTTTATTTAGTCAAGAAAAATATATTTTAGATTTTACTCTTGGTTTTAGTCCCATTAACTACTTTTAATTTAGTTTTAGTCAATGAAATGAACACTGGTATATGGGCTGCTAGTATCAACACCTTTGTCATCCAAGTCATAATATCACCAGCCTCACAGCATTATTGCCTAAGTCACTTTTCAATTTCGGAGAGTCGACAAATAAATCTTTTCTTATCATGCAGTATGTATCATTCGAAGAAGAATTGTTTCAAGAAAATGCTGAATTCAGAAAGTGCTGAAGGGAACAGCTGGGCATCGCACAGCTTTGTGATTTTTAAAAGAACAAGCTGTGATCCCTGAAATAACAATTCATCTCCATACATATATCTTTCTAAAGAAATGTGTATCTTCTGCCAAATCTGTGCGGCTCGAGTGGGCAGACAGAAGAAGTTTGGCTTTTGTGTTTGTCTTTCGATTTGCCGCCGTCACTGATGAGAGTCCGACCATCTGTACTGCATCTGAAAAGTATCTGCATTTCCTTTGAGGTAACCGAGATTTAGACTTAACATTTTTCTCTAATGTGGCACAAGTGTGATAAAAGGACATAGTTTGTCTGTTTAACTGTGCTGAATACTCTGTTACTCTGCCTGCAATTTGTGTAAAAATATGAGAGAAAAAAGGCAAGCATCATTTACCCACCAGAAAGGCTCAAAAGGAGTAAGCTGCATTTCATGTCCTCCTCGAATTCATTCCATAGATCAACCCCATGTCTTTTAAAGTAGTACTGACATATTGTTTCTTCAAGGAATAGGCCACTGTTTTCCATTCTGAGATATGTTCTTACCTGAGCTTAGACGACTTGATGCATACATGTCTGGTCTTTGTGTGTGCCCTCAGTCACGCAAAAAGACCAAAGATGTTGTTAGCATTAGCCTCTGCCAGCGTATTCCTTTGGGGAAAAAAGGGGGTGAAGTTAGAAGCCACCAAGCTGGTCTTTTTGCGTGACTGAGCAACCGAGCCGCCACCTTATCGTGGTGGAGGGGTTTGAGCACCTGAATGATCCTAGGAGCTCTGTTGTCTGGGGCAATATGCTCCTGGTAGGGTCTCCCAGGGCAAACAGGTCCTAGGTGACGAGTCAGACCAAGAGCGGTTCAGAAGCCCCTTATGATGAGACCATCAAGACCAGTTACGTCACCCAGAGGAGTGTCGTGAAGCCGTCCTCCTGTGGACCCACCACCTGCAGGAGGAGTCATAAGGGACTGGTGCAATATGAGCCGGGCAGCTTGGACTGCTGCCCTCGCGACCCAGCGACGGATAAGCGGAAGAAGATGGATGGATGGATGGCGTGACTGAGGGCATCAACTCGTCTAAGCTCAGGTAAGAACATATCTCAGTATGGAACATAGTGGCCTATTCCTTTAAATATGCATTATGTAACATTTTATGTGAAAAAAACAACTTGATATTAGTTTGCATTTGACCTTTAGTGACCCAGAGGCTGTATGGGTGCAGCATGGCACCGTTGCTTTCTACCACAGAAGCCTCTACCACTCTCCAGGATCAATTGTATCTTGGGTTTCATACCAGTAACTTATCCTATAACTTTAAAATAAAAATAAAAAAAAGGATAAAGATATGGCACAGTATTTGGAAACTACGCCAAAGAAGAGGAATAACTATAAATAATACTATTTATAGTTTATCGAAAGGGAAACACATTACAATTTAAGAGGCCTTTTATTGTTTCCAAATTAAAAAGGATATGCACAACATTAAAAAGCTTTGTGTAACCATCAGTGGGGCAAAAAAACAAACTATACACCAGTTTAAAAAAGATATAAAGAATTTAATTTTGCTAAATATGTTAGCGTTGAAAGTTAAAAACTGAGCGCTAGCTTTGAAAGCGGCTAATGAAGGAAGCTGATATTTGTTTTGTAAAGACAGACTTGTAAGAAGGGATGGGATAAGTTTTTTTTTTTACTTCGTCCCACTCCTATTCGGACATATAGTTCTTTTGTGCATTGACATAATGGATGTACAATAATGTTGTTTTTCAATGTCCCAGTAAAATTCATTCATTCATTCTAAAACATGTATTGGTTCTGCTATATTTATCAAGATTTGTATTCACATAAAAAGGCACCTTTATTGTTAATTTGCCCTAACTGGTTACATTTGCCATTGTTAATTGTTTGTTTATTGAGGATGCCCAATAGCTTCCGCTGTAGTGGTCACTAATCTTCCTGGGTCCCAGTTAAAAATGTCAATTCACAATTATAAATTATAATATAAATGTAAAAATATAGATGGAATAAATTCAAGTACAAACACAGATGGCAGCAAGAACAATAATCAGTTCACATTCAATGATATCTTACTTCATTCATTATTGTAAGGAAGTTCATAGAATTCTATGATTTTGGCAAGTTCTCTATTCTCAGCTCTAGTGTATAATCCTAACCACCTTTTTCTGTAGGATGTGACAGTACTTTTAACAGTAACAATTGTAAAAAAAAAAAAAAAAAAACCTAGATTAAACCTTTTGGAGCCTTTATTAGGATTCTGAGAGGCTCTGTTTGTGGTTGAAAAACGGATACTGCAGGTGTAACACAACAACAATACATGTGCGCGATGCTACAAAGCCCTGTACCTTTGTGAACGAGTAGCGACCTCCACACAGACCCTGCCGTCCCAGGCGCAGAACGGGTCTCTGGCAAAAACACAGTCGTAGCATGAAGTGTACCTCCTACACCAGGACATCGGTATCTGCACCACGCCGGAGTATGAGCCCACATAGATACTCCTCTGCAGAAGAAACAGGACACATTTTACTGCGAGCGGCTGTTTATGTATGCCTCATAATCAGTCAAAACAATGAGATGGGCGAAATCTATCTTTTAAACAAATTATTCATTTGACAAATCCAATGAACATTTGCAAATCTGTTGCTACATATTTTACAGACACATTCCCCTGTGTATTTTCCTCTTGTAGCACATTTTTTGAGATTGTTTTGAAAGACACTTTTAGACTTTTTGTATCCTCCATGAAACAATGTTATATAGGGCTTTGAAATGGGGCGTGGCCAGCAGACTGTGTTGATGTGTATGTGGTTGAGGCGCCATCTTACCGGTCCAAACAACAAACTGCTAACTGTAGAATTAAGGGAAGCTAGATGGACAAATAACTTCAGGATAGTTTGGGTCTGTTGTGTAGTGGACTGCCATGTTAGAACGCACCATCTACGAGGGAATAATATTGAAAATGGGCTGTGTTTTCATTGTTTTGTGGCCCTGAAAATGGTAGCAAAATTCCCATAATGCATTGCACTGTGATGTCATTTCCAAAGCTCTATGTGGTAGAGGCGCCATCTTGTGAGGCCAATCAACAACTGCTAACTAGTGTGTGAATGAGAGTGTGAAAGGTGGAGTGAGTGGTTCTTTGATGTAAAGCGCTTTGTGCCTAAACTTAATTCAAGTGAATATGGACATGCTGTATGTCATTTGAAAGCTCTGAATCTGTAGAATTCAGTTATCTAATTGGTTTTAGGCTCAATGCTGGTAGTCAAGGCTGGGACACAAGCTTTGACTGAGTCACACCTAAAGTAGTGAAATAGGCTAATATAGGCCACTAGTGTTTGCATTTTAGTTTAAGAAATACTGTTACAGAATCACCGATAAACATATTTATAATGCATTAATGATCAGATCACTGTTTGTTGGAATCGTTGGAAATTGTCTATTTAATGACCAGTCACTTTTTCACCACGACATATTCAATGCAGTTTCTTTGCATGAGCAACAAATAAGTCTCTACAAAGCTACTTTAGTGAAAATCTCACAGTATCGGTTGGTATATTAAACGCCAAGTATCGGTATCGGAAGCAAAAAAGCTGGATCGGCGCATCCCTAGTTCGGATCTGTCGTGTAGTTGGTTGCAATGTTAGCGTGCACAACCGGCGAAGGGAATGAGATTGAAAATGGGCTTTTCATTGTTTCGTGGCCTTTAAAAATGGCACCAATGTCCCATAATGATGCCAGTTCCAAAGCCCTATTTGAGTGCCCATTTGAGGGAATGAAGCTCCCGATTTATCAAAGGTGGAAATGGACCTTGGCATTAACAAGGAATTCATTACTGAAAACTGAATATGGTGCATCATAGATTTACTCTCCAAAGTAGGGCTGCACGATATAAGAAAAGAGATTACATATTCGGTAACTGTCGCAAAAGCAAAAAGTTCCCCAACCGTGGCGTGGCACTTTAGGGCGCTGCAGGAAATCTTGAGAGGTGCCATAGACGTTTCACCTGATCGGCGTGTAGTGGTCAGGTAGAACAAGACTCTCAGGTTATTGATGTATGACTATTGTGATATGATCTTTGTGTGGCTCTCCTCCATTCTTGCAAGAATTTCAGTGTTTTATTCAAGCAGACAAAACACATCTAAGCACATGAACTATATGTACATTGTATTTCAATAAATATTATTTTTGTTACATTTTAGTTTAGTGGGGTGCCTTGTGAATTTTCTTATGTAGAAAGAGTGCCTTGGCTCCAAAAGGTTGGGGAACACTGTACTAAACCATTTCAACACAGAACGTGCTTAAAGGAGTTTGTTTTTTCATCAAATTGTGTCAAAACAAGGATTAAAAATTAAAAAATACTTAATAAATGATTAATAAACATTTGAAAAGGATTTTTCAAAGTAAATTAGGAAAACCATGACTAAAATTGAACCTATGCAATCTTTAAGTTACCATATGTTTTTGTTTCAGGCTGTGAAACATCAGTCAGATAGAAGACTTAAGTGCAGTGCTTAATTTGATCCAGCTTTTGGGGGAACGCATTCCGGGAAATCGGAATTTTGAGCTTTATTGGATCCGGGAAATAAAATACTCCAACAACTTTTAAATATGCAATTATTTTGGGCTGTTCCCCCATAAAATCCACCCAGTACACAAGTGTTCCTGAAAATCTGGATTTACAAATTAAGCACCGCTTAAGTGATTTTGTGATATACTGTGATATGGATGTTGTGTCACCCAATGTAATAATAACAATAGTTTGGCAATATATTGTGCAGCCCTACAGTAGTCAAAAGCGAAAATATATTGTTCCCACAGTGATTTGGTGAACATGGCTGGTCCTCCAAAAGGGCACTCACAACAGGAGAAAAAAACCATGCATCTGAAACTCATCTATATGTATCTATATGTCAGAGAAATGCCAGAGAGCAGCTGTCACTTCTCCAGGATATAAAGAATAAACTTGTCATATCACTTTAAATCCCACATACCAGTGCTGTTGATATCACCATGCTCTCTACGGGCTGTGGACTATCAAACAACTGCAGCTCCTCTATGATGTGCATTTCCCCGTCAATGCTCACAGCTCGGTGCAGCCATCCGTCATCTGGAAGACATCACTGAACTTTATTTCTTGCCTTCTACGTGGATATGAGGTCAATCTAACTTTAAGAGGAGACACTGCAGGCAAAACTAATTTCTTCAGGCTTTGGGCCAGTTTACTTTCTTGACATACTGTATACGCTTGCACATGGAAACGAAAACATGACCTAATCTTTACAATAATGAGTGTAATTATTGCACTGAACTACAGTTGTGCTCAAAAGTTTGCATACCCTGACAGTAAACCGTAGGAAACTTAAGCATTTCATAGAATATGAATACAAAAACCTTTATTTCACTCATGGTTAGTGGTTGCATGAAGCCATTTATTGTCAAAAAACCTGTTTGTTTATGCTTTCGACTAGAAACTAGCCAAAAGTTTACATATTGTGCATCTTGAAACAAACACATTTTTTCGAGAGTCCAATTTTGTCAGAGAGTCCTGTATTTCAGCTGAAGCACTGGACATTTCAGTTGTTTCTGTTTCATTATGATTTCAAAAGAGTAAACTCAGTTCTTTGGCAAAAAATGGCTTGGCACAACCACTAACCATGAGTGGGAAAGAAAGATTTTTGAGTTATCATTCATATTCTATGAAAAATGGCCAAAATATTAATAAAAGGGTATGTAAATCGGTAAATTACCGGTTTACCGGTCGATCTACGTTCCTACCCTCACCTATGGTCATGAGATTTGGGTCATGACCGAAAGGACAAGATCCCGGATACAAGCGGCCGAAATGAGTTTCCTCCGCAGGGTGGCTGGGCGCACCCTTAGAGATAGGGTGAGGAGCTCAGTCACCCGGGAGGAGCTCGGAACAGAGCCGCTACTCCTCCACGTCGAAAGGAGCCAGCTGAGGTGGCTCGGGCATCTGTTTCGGATGCCACCTGGTCGCCTCCCTCGAGAGGTGTTCCAGGCACGTCCCACTGGGAGGAGGCCCCGGGGAAGACCCAGGACACGCTGGAAAGACAAGGTCTTTCAGCTGGCCTGGGAACGCCTTGGGATCCCCCAGGAAGAGCTGGATGGGGTGTGCGCGGATCGGGAAGTCTGGGCATCTCTGCTCGGACTGTTGCCTCCGCGACCCGACCCCGGATAAAGCGGAAGAAAATGGATGGATGGATGGATGGTATGTAAACCTTTGAGCACAACTGTATATGGGAAATTCATAAACTTCATTGACCATTTTTCTCACATTGCGATGACAGCATCTCCAACAGACTCCACACTTTCCAGTTTTGTACTTAACAATGATTTGAAGGTTTGTTCAG
>OMNZ01021711.1:403-11555 GCA_900303255.1 Lesueurigobius sanzi | reverse complement strand
ACTAGGCTAACAGAATCATTTTCCTAACGCTAGCGTACGGTTGTGTTTACAATGTTTCTGGTATGCACGCATTTTTGATCGTAATAAATAGATGATCACTTACCGGTGGTGAATCTGACGTAAATGTGGAAATATTCCTTCGGCTAGTAGCAGGCCTGTTTGTGATGCTGTCAGACATAGGTGTGCACGAGCGAGCTGGGCGCAGACACGTACGTCAGCGCGTTCACAGAGGAGCAGCAAGGATGGTACTGCGCATGTGCGTTTTTTTTCAAAACGTGAGTAGGGCGGGAGCTTCCTTTGTTTTGGTGGAAATCCTCCAATATGCCTTTAACTTTAGTCTTTGAAAATACCCAGGCATAAAGGTGCATTGTGGAACCTTTTATGTGGACAACTTGATATGACTGGCAGGTTTTCTACTACTAGACTACCCTAAAGAAAATAAAGGCACCATGCTAACCACCCATACAGCCACTGGGTCACAAAATGGTCAAGTTGTTTTTTGCATAAGAAGTTCCTCAATGCACCTATAAACCATTAACTAAAATATTTCACCCCTCACTGTGACCAGCAGAGGGTGTATGACATTCTATTCAATGTGTTGAAATTGAAAGTGACACATTGATAAAGTACATGTTTTCTCAACACATTTTTTATGTGTATTTCAAATCACAAACATGTGATTTATCCTTGTTTAAACTAAACTAAATTAAATTAGATTATTTTTACATTATTTTAAATCTAAACTACCAAGACTTAAGTGTGCAAATAGAGCCTGCTGGAAAAAGGCATAATATAAGCACTTTAATATTCACCAAAACAAAATATATGCTCTTATATTGTTTCACATAATCCGACATTGTTCCTCCATTGTGCTCCAGTAAGAATGCCACCCAGCCCACAGCCTACAGCTCCCTCTGCGGATGGCGGACAGGAGCTTTTTTCAATATCACACGCTGGGGGAATGATAAACAATTGCAGATTAGTACTCATTGGCGTCACTTTTGTAAGCCCTAAGCCGCTGCAGAGGGGGACATGTTAGAGGAAGGCTAATTTAGACATACCCTTGTGCACGGTTGTTAGGACAAATGCACCTCACATGTGCAGATAATGGACGCACATGCTTTCTCCCGAGGCTTTAAGAACAACACAATGAAATGGGCGTCTAACGAGGGGCTCCAGTTGAAATATTTTTGTCGATATTCCCACGCAGTCACAGTCTCCTATGCAGCATCCTTATTTTTTTTAATACCTTAGGGCTCTTTTGCAGCTTTACAACTTGCTTTATACCTTGAAATGATGAAACCTTTGCAGTACCGTCTCTTTCTCCCCCCATAGGCGGGTTTCAAAGTTCACAAACATGAGACACGACACTGATGTGCTCGCATACTGCAGAAACCATATGCTTCCACATATATAGCACATATTTATATTAGATATCAGTTGTTTACATTGGCTATGTAAGTACGTAGAAAGCTTGTCACCTGAGGAGTGGCTGCTTAATTATGAAAACTCACTTTAAGTACAGGTGATCGATTGTGACACCCATGCAAAATATGTATACCAATAATATAAATACTGGGGTGCAGAGTCATGCACCACTTGTATGCAAGATAAATCTAACAGATAAAGCATTTTGTTTTTGGCATGTAATGCTAACAGGAATATTCCCTAATATCGCCCATATTATAACAATAATATTGGCTTACACTTGTATTGTGCTTTTCAAGCCTGATGACCAAGTTTCTCAAAGCGCTAAATATATGAATGCAGCTCTCTGTACAGGCTGGTTTACGATAAGGCCTAAAAGATTAATGTTAATACACAATTATTTTATGTCATAACACCATTTCTTTGTAAATAAAAAATAATCTGACCAGATATAAAATGAGCACCACATATGCGTGTATCTCAACTTCGGACCATCTTTAACTAATCTTTTCCTCTGGGATTTGGCGAAAGACCAATTAGGGTAACCACAGGCCGAGAGGGCTCTCTGCACATGTAGTTCTTCTTTCTCCTTCCCTTGTGCACTTGTAGGCACCTGATTGGCTCTGTGCTGGAGAGTGCTAATTACTCCTAGCTTATGCTGTAGAGGGTGGTGAGAGTCAAACATCAGGTATTGGTCTGTGTGTGTGGCCTTCCTGTAAACCTCTGTTTGAATTTGTCCACCTTCTCCTATGATCTCTTTGCAATCTAAGAAGGCTAAGAAGGTCTACTGCATTGATGTGTTTTGTGACTTGCCCTATTTCTCATTTTTTAATTTTAACCAATGTGTCATCTACATATCTGAACCAATGGCTGGGCTTTGTGGCTGTATAAGATGTGAGAAACGTCCTACACTTCAACTACAGAGTACAGATGAAAACTGAAGAATTTTTGCCTACGTCAGACGGTTATGGAATTAATACTGTGACTCTAAAAGTAAAGCATTGACTGCCGGTTTTACCAGTATGTAGGAGGTTTTTTTTTTTTCCTTTTACATTGTTTGTGTAGGTTCTCATTCGTACAGGAGTTGTCCATCGTAGGCAAAAATTCTTCAAGATCTTAGTCCAAAGATCGAAACATCCTACAACTACAGAGTACAGATGAAGACTGAAGAATTTTTGCCTCCTTTTACATTGTGCTTATAAACTCATCTAGAAGAGGTGGGATTCTGGAGACGAGTTAAGGGGTTTTTGGAACGTCTCTGGTCCACGGCGACCAAAGATCAATAGCTCCCTCCTCCATTAGTTAGTGGTTTAGTAATTTAAGGTATAGTGCCTTTCAGACTCAGGATGGAACTAGATGATGATGATGATGATGATGATGATGATGACAATGATGACGACGACGATGATGATGATGGTATTTTCTTTGAGAGAAACCAGCATAAAAAGACAATTTTGATGTCCAAATTAGGTTTTTCTTCCAATGGAATCTCCACTTGTGTAGCACTTACAGACGTACCAGTCTTGCACTTAACAATATATTGAAAGTTTTTTCAGAAGGACTGAATACTTAATTCCTAACCTGATTTATTGAGTTTTGGGGGAGGAAAATGGGAAACATTGTTTGAATATGTCATAAACTGTACTGTGTACTTATTTACATTTAGGGTTGATAAAAGAGATTAAAATCCCTTACTTTAAAAGCAAAAAAGTGGCTCTATTCATTATTTTGATTTTGTCTCAGAAAATAAAGGCAATTATTGACCATTCAAAAAAAAAAAAGATATAAAATGGCAGAAAACTAATATACACCATGTGCTAGTTGCATACAGTACATCTCCAAGGATTACCTGCTGCCCACTGCCTCAGGCTCCTATCACCTGCAAGAGGCTTCACCCTCATTATCCTTGTTTGAAATCTTTATATTTATTCATTTATTCTATCTTTCAAAACATAACAATACTTAAGGCGAGGCACTGCAGGGGAATAGGGAAAAATATCAATTGAAAGCTAAATAATGATTTGAACTAGGTTTAAATGTATGGTTTTACTGTGTTGTATTACATTTGTTGCAAAGATTTGATCAGAGGGGAATTTGGATATCTTTTTTCTTTTTTTTTTGATGAAGTTGTCACTGAATAAATCTGTGAAAATTCCAATTTTTCTTTGTTTTTTAAAAATCTCTTTAAAAAAACTTGAAAATATTGCCACATACAAGACTGGAAAGTTAGGTGCTACTAAAGTGGAGATTTTGTTGCAAGAGTGAAGTAAAAACATCACAAATTAACCGTGGTAAAAGGGAGAGTTTGTTCCATTTCATGTGTTGACTTTGAAACTAAGATGTTAAGAGACAAAACGGGACAAAAATCTCAAAGCTGACCGCTGCGTGCAAAATCAATGTTCTCATCTCGCATGTTTCCCCTTAAAAAACAAAAGTGCATTTCGTTTATGAATGCCAAGTATCTCCTCAGCTTGAGAACTGGCACCCTCAGCAAGTGATAGTCCCACAAGCCCCACCCACACCACACCACACATACACGTCCAACTTGGCACGTTCTAAAGAGTTCCGCTTGAATCCAGTCCCCGGAGTCTTCCTCAAGCACCATCCAGTTTATTTATATCTGTGCAGACTAGAGGTCACCTTAACAACAACATCCATTTCCCCTTATACATATCAGCGTGTGCTAGCTTCTGTGCTGTGATTGGCTGTAGATGCACGTACGCCGCACTTTCCTAGAATCCTAAGGAGATTTTTTTTTTTACTTTTTTAAGCCAAAGTAGCTCAATAGCCCAAAAGTTTTCAGCATTTGAAGTGCGCAATTTGCATCCCATCCCCAGTGAAGCGGCACGGAGCATATTGGAAATCAATGATTCGCTGTGTTTAATCTGTGCAGGTGTTTTTTTGATGAAGATATGACTAATACAAATTACATTTAAGCCCAGACAGCTCTATATATGGGTGAGTGGCTGCGGAAAGGACAGTTCATATTGGATGCATTCAAACCCGGAGTGATTTGATCAGTATGGAGCGGCTTAATGAGATGCACACGGCGCAATCTGAACATTTCATTAGAAAAACAGCCAGCTCGTTCCCAAGGCCCTCAGTAACGAGGCGCGCCAGTGTGCTGCAGTTTATACGCTTTGTTCAGAGGCCCACGCATCACAGTGCCATTTACAGCTCAAACAAAAAGCTGGGCAAGTGCAGTATATATATTATATTCTTTACGGCAGGAAACATCGTAAAGCTGACTGGTTCTCTTCACCTTTTGTCACAAACGGCACCATTATTCTACAGAGATGCAGCGAGGAAGTATTTTCTGAGGGTTTTCCAGTTCGAACTTCATCTGTATGCCTATTGTGTGAATGTGTGATTGTGACAACTGCAGCTGTGTGAAGTGCACTGCCGGTCAAATGTTTGGGGACACATTTTACTTATTGTTTTGTATTGTTTGTACTCAAATGTCAAAAAAGAAATCTCCCGCACACCAGTGTTCCTTTATTTCAATCAACGTTTGGGCCAGTGGCCTTTGATTTGCCTGATGAAGGCCACTGGCCAAAACATTGCTAGAAACAAAGGAACACAGTAAAAGTAACAAACAAAATAAAATTTAGCTTGGCAACTTTCAGGCAAATATGAAATAATTTAACTGCAGCGGCAGCTAAAATTTATTTCTGTTCCATGATTATGTCACATATCCGCTACTGTTTGACGACTTGGAGTCAAACAAGTAAAACAACGCTACAGTCAGTTGAAAGAGTCTATAAGCAGTCACTCAAAGTCTTGGACAGGAAGCGTAACGCCTATCACCACTGTCATATTCTCTCAAAGTATAATTTTTTTAGTTGGGAGAATATGATCAGATTCCATGACATAGTGCTTGTTTATAGAATACTCCATGGTCTGGCTCAGCCTCCTCTGCAGGAATTTATCCATCTAAAAGAGGGGGTAGGCACACAAGCTCAAAGCAGAGGAGACTGTGCCATTCCTTTCAGGAAAACATCTTTTGGTCAGTTGAGCTTCTCAGTGAGGGCAGTTCACACCTGGAACACTGTTCCACCAAACATCAGGAACATCACAACACTGAGAGCTTTCACTGGATCAGTCAAACTCTGGCTTCTGGAAAACCAATCCTGCAGTCACAGCGTGGACATGTAGTTTATAATGCTAATAACTAACATTCTGTGCTATGTGTGTTTGTGTTGTTTGCTTATGTTGTCTGTTTACAGTTATTGTGTTCATTCTACTGTTTTACATACTAACTCCTTGCTTTTTAACCATTTGTACTTCTGTTGTGTGGCCTGTCCTGTCTGTAAACATCAACCTGCCCTGGGACTACAGATGAAAATTAGCCACGTGGCTAACTCTGGCATATTTACATGTGGACTTTAAGGACTCATGTTAATTAATGTGCACTGTCCCATCTTAAATAAATAAATAAACTGGCGTTGCAAGTAAGACAGATGAGAGGAATGTGTCTATGAAGAATCTGAACAGAAAAAAATTCTGTTCAGACACATTTTGCTCCAGGCAATTTTCTCAATAAACTTCACAAGAAATGTTTTTCAACAGAAGTGAAAATCATTTCCTGTGAAGATCACTGAGAAAATGCCAAATGTGTGCCAAGCAGTAATCAAAGCAAAAGGTGTTTTTTGTTGTTGAATATATTTCTTTTATTTTCCTTCTTTACTTTTTTGTTTAAAACATAAATCCACATGTGTTCATTCATAGTTGAATGCATTCAGTGAGAAGCTACATAAATAGTACTGGAAAAAAAAGAAAAACAATACACCAAAAGGTGTTTCCAAACTTTTGACTGGTAGTGAACAGAATAGCTTACACTCACTATTATCTAATGTTGATTATTACAGAGCAGTTTCCCAATTGGCTCAACCACAATATGTAATAAGAAGGCTTTTGTAATGTGCTTGAATCAGGGCCGGCCTTTGCCAATTTGTGCCGTTTTCAAGATTTTTTTAATGTGCAATTTGGCGCCCCCTCTAGCAGATGGTGCACTAGGGAGGCTGCCTGATTCGCCTATGCCCAGGGCCGACAATGACTTGAATTGTACTAACAATAGACCATTTTTAAAAATCCTAACAATAGATAAAATAAAATCAAAATGCACCCACAATAACACACTTGCATTTTTGGCCCATGATACCAATTATTTCTAATGGATATTTTAAATCTCAGTAATGACAAATCACTCAGTTACATCACTATTTCCCGTGATGGGCACCAATTACTTTAACAATTCATTATACATTTGTATTTCGCTTGGTATTTTGAATTGCTATGATGACGCTCCTCATATTTCACTTCGCAGGAATGACAGTGGCTCAGATTATAGAGTGGCTTATAATATAAAGTCGGCAGGAGCCTCACACAGTATATGACTGCAGTGTGGTGCTTTGAGAAGCTTGTCAACTCAGGCCTGTAAAGCGCAATACAAGGGAACGCTGTTATTACTTTGGACACTTGAATAGATAAGGAAGCAGGCAACGACCCTATATATTCTCAGAGTTGCTTCCAGCATTTCCTGTATAGTTTTCCACGCGGATGATTAAACAGCTTTCCACAATGAACAGAAAGTAATTTTAGCCGCCTAAGTGAGAAGGATTAAGGAAATGAAAAGTGTTGACACTCTCCATCAAGGGACGGGCTTATTAATTAACGCGCCTCATTAGAATGTTGTTTGTGGAGCTAATGTGAGCAGGGACTGGTTTATGGTTTTAGTGCTACAAGCCTGGCTGTATATAACAACCCTGTAGCTTTGAACCCCACAGAACAGGACAAAACAATGCTCTCAACAATGCACATTATTGTTCTTATTTTTAGTTTCAAAAGCTTCTTCGTAGATGGCAGTGTGGAGGTGGACTCATGGGTCCACACTTTATCGGAAAATACTTTGTCCAACTTTTGAAAGCCCGTGTCTCTGTAGTGCAGTTGCAGCGTGGCCCTTGCTGACCTGTGAGGGACTGGCATCTCTGTCCTGTGTGTGGGATCAGGCGAAGCACACTGCAGGCTGTCTGTTAATGAAGCGGCCACTGGCTGCTGAATCAGACGCACGGGGTGTGGGCACAAACACAAGAACTACTGATGTTTGGAGCTGTGGTTTGTTAAAGACTATAAGCTCCTTCTGAATTTTGGACATAAGTCGAACTAGTGCAAAATCTCTTAAAAACGTCCCCAAAAGGCTTTGTAGGAGACATACTGTGCTTTCTTGTAGCATTTTGCGATAATCTATTACACACGTACAACTTTCTTTAACCTTTTAATCATTGCAAGAGACAATACTGATCTAAAAGGTCTTAAAAATAGAAACATTTAGAAGTTTCTTTCCAGTTCAAAGCCTGCAGAATGGACCTACCTAAAGCAAACCACCAAATCACCAAAACCCTATTTTTGGTTGTTCTTTTGGTAATACAGGAGATTTGTTTACCTGCTTGACTAGTTTCGGCTACTTCCTGTATAACCTTCATCCGAAGCGTCACATGATGATGCAGTGATGTGACTGACTATTTGGTTTTAAGCAGGAGGTGTGAGAAAGGGATAACTGGCTTGTGCTGCCCAGCGTTCATAGCGACACCGCTTTTTGATCCTTCGCTGTCGGCTCTTCCTATCATTGTGAAGCAGAAATCACCGAGCGTTGGATTGTTCACCCACTAATAAAGAATGTGAGCTGGGATTAGACCATCGTGAGACAGGTTAGTTTCATGCTATGGATGATGTGTTGTCGCAACTGTTATTCTGCATCAATTAGCATCAAGGCTAAAATATCTCGCAGAAAACAAACCAACAAATAATAAAAACGTATTTAGGCGTTCACTGCCCTGTTTCGCAGATGTGAGGACAGTTTTGTAGCGACGCATCGCTTATGAGACGTGTCACATAGCGTATCTATATTATTTGAAGTAGTTAGGAGCTTCTAATAAAACCTCTCCATGCACATTATACTGCTCAAATGGGACCATTGATTTCATCATATAGTTTACTCACCATTGCAGGGAGCAGCAGCACCGTTTATCTTGGGACTGCATGAAGCATTGTAAAAATGCTGTGCACAAACAAAAGCAGGTAGAAAGGATGGTCACAACCACTTTTAAACTTGAAATTGTGGCTTCTCCTTGGCAACCAAAGAAACATTTTCTTCTTTGAGACATTTTAATACTTCAGAAATCAAAGCCAGTAAACAACGGCAGCAAAGAAAGGTAGAGTGTGTATTCCATATGAGCACCTCTGAACGTGTGTGTTTTCATCGGAGTGAGGAGCGTGAGCACAGGCCTGAGCTCTTCCTGGGTGGGCGAGGCTAGGGGCGGGGATGTTAGATAGGTGCAAATGGAAATTTTCACAGCACTGAATCCACAAACGCAGGACAGTGAAGGATTGGGAAAATCAAAACTGGAGTTATCAAATAGCCCAATATCAGGTCCCATGTAATCCTAATCTGTTTTTGTTTCTCATCCAAATTGTTAAACTGTTTTTCATAGTTATTTGACCTTTATTTGAACATGAAAGTCCCACTGACCATAAAGTTCTGTGGAAACCTCTGTGGAATCATAGGCTTCCACAATGCTATTCACCTTATTCAGGAAGTTGCAATGGGGGCCGCCATCTTGTGTTTCTGGTTAAACTGCAGGTCTGATTTGAGCTGATATTGGCTTTGATTTTTGTTATAGGTGAAACATTTACAACAAACTGCTGTGTAAATATATCCATCAGCTTTGGTCCTTTAGAGTTCCTCACAGACATTAGCCAACTAGAGTGACAAAAAGTGATAATGTCGCTAAAATAATATTTTATGTGACTTTTTTTCCATGCCGTCCTTCCACTGAAACTAAACCTGAGCCACAATAACTTATGTCCTTTGCGCTTTTGCACAAGTTTTTGTTTCATTCCCATTTTATTTTCTTCACTCTCTTACATTGACAGCAATGGAAATCCCAGTTTACAGGAAGTGCTAAGACAAACAGAAAATGCTTAGACAGCAAAAGTGGGCGGGGCTGAATACGGTTAATAGGCAAAACAGTTTTCAGGTTTTAGGCCTGTTTAATCTCGTAACATATTAACGTTCACCTGGAAACACATAAATTACCAAATCTTCAATAAGGCATTTAATTATTGCACTGATTCAATGTTTCTCCATAGAGTTCCACAGAAAATTGAAACTTTGAAGGTCACTTTCTCAAAATGCATTTTTGTTGCAACAACTTTAGTAGCACTTATACAGCCATTAGATTTTCCACTGTTGTACTTAATAATATTTTGAAGGTTTTTCCTTTGGGAGTTTTCAATATATAATTCCTAGACTAATTGCATTGAACCTAAAAAAAAGGCAAAATGTATTCACTAGTTTATTAAAACATTTACAAAATATCCAAAATCCCCTCTGAACAAATGTTTGTAACTAATATATCAATGAAATAAAACCATAAATATAAACCTGGCTCTATATCCATTATATAGATTTTGTCACTACAAACATTTTTACACATACTTTTTACAAGCTCTTTTTGGATGAAAACATAAAATGACATAAAACTTGCAATCCATTTTGAAATTATCTTTATATCTGTTGTCCACATGAAACGTTTCATATTGATACAGTATCAATTCAAAACCCTGAGGCATTTTCTAAGTTTTTTTTTGGACATAGGATTTTTGAGAAGAAACTCTAAACCCTGTGTCAGAAACTAGACCAGATTGAAAGAGAGAGAGTTCACTATGAGGACAGGGCTGAGGAGGATACTGAGGAGGATATTGATATTTGGGCAGATCCGATTTGAAAGCATTCAAACGTCCCGGAGCAGCAGGGGGTATGGCCTGGCTCTCTGCCCAGGATTCTGACAGTCCAAATGGGTCAGACACTCAGCTCTGAGGCCTCTCACAGTTTGGCCCATTCGCAGCTGTGCCACTTTAGACAAACTTGTGGGCTGTGTCCCAATGTCCACCTTAGCCCCTAACCCCTCATTTACTATATTTACTCTCACTCTCAGTGGTGGGTAGAGGAGCCAAAATATATACTCAAGTAAGTAGTTACATTAAAATACAATAACAGTTGGTGCAATAAGAATAACGCAAATACAACAACAACAGAAGACCTAAGATCGAATCTGGGAGGGAGGTGGCTAAGTTTAAAACTCAAAACAGGATACGAAATGTGGTTCAAAAAAGATGAAAAGTGTATTGGGTATTCACAGGGCAGTACAATATTTACAACAGTATGGGGTGACGCTGTTTGTAGTTTGTCTGTAGTGGGTTTGGGAATTCTGTGGCTCCGTGCATGAACCTGATATACCACAAACTTGAAACAAAGGACTCCTAGGTTAGAATGCTGTTTTTAGATTTTAGCTCAGCATTCAACACTATAATCCCACAGCAGCTAATACACAAACTGCTCCATCTGGGGATCAACACATCACTGTGCAACTGGCTGCTGGACTTTCTGACGGGGAGACCACAGGCTGTACATGTCGGCGGCAGGTCCTCCAGAACCATCACACTGAACACGGGGGCTCCCCAAGGCTGTGTGCTGAGCCCTCTCCTGTTCACTCTGCTGACCCATGACTGCGCTCCAAAGTACGACTCAAACCTCTTCATCAAGTTTGCAGACGACACAACAGTGGTGGGTCTCATCAGCAACAGAGACGAGTCAAACTACAGGAGTGAGGTGAGCAGTCTGGCCATGTGGTGCACACAGAACAATCTCTCTCTAAATGTGGAG
>OMNZ01021704.1:4910-23753 GCA_900303255.1 Lesueurigobius sanzi | reverse complement strand
AGTCTCCAACGGAGACTCAAATCTACCCCAGGTTTTGAATTGGTCTCAATGGGAGGTGAGATAGGCCCTTTAGTCGCTGAGTCTCTGGGAAGTCCCGGCCGGTGAGATAGGCCCTTAAAGGAGTAGTTCAGCACTTTCACATTCATACATATGTTCTTACCTGGGCTTAGATGAGGCGATGCGTGGCTGTCTGGTCTTTGTGCGTGCCTTCAGTCCCATAAGACGACCAAAGAGGTTTTTAGCATTTTGCCTCTACAGTATAGTCCCATGGCGCCAAATTTCGGTGAAGTTAGAAGCCACAAATCTCTTCCAAGTTTCCCCTATTTAAATAGGGTTATGTCAGTAGTTACACGTTCAAAGTATAGTTACACAAAATTAAACCTGTCAATTTTCTAAGCAGATAATTACTATGGTAGGTGCTATATTTTAAGGCGGAATAACACCACTTCGACCACTAAGACGCTCCTAAAGGATTCTCCCCCACTCAATTCTGTGTTATTCCGCCCAAAAATATAGTACACATTTTTATCCGCTTAGAAAATTGACAGGTTTAATTTTGTGTAGCTATACTTGGATCGTGTAACTACTGACATAATCCTATTTAAATAGGGGTAACTTGGAAGAGATTTGTGGTTTCTAACTTTGGCACCATGTAGAAATTTGGCACCATGTAGAGGCAAAATGCTAACAGCGTCTTTTGTCGTCTTACGGGACTGAAGGCGCGCACAAAGACCAGACGGCCACGCATCGCCTCATCTAAGCCCAGGTTAGAACATATGTATGCATGTAAAAGCGGTTTACTATTCCTTTAAAGAAGCAACATTTCAAACAGACACTGATTAGTTAGCGCCTGAGAACCAAAATGTTAGATTTGGACAAGTTTACATGATCTGTGGAAAAACATTTACCCTACCTTTGAAGAGACGGTAAAAAAAACTAGCTTTTATTTATTTTCTGGCTCAAAGTAGAGAAATCTGTCAAGAAAACGATGAATCGATTATTAAAATAATTGATTCAGCTCTAGTTTCAATAGATTTCTACTCATTTCCTTTTTTATTCAAATTTATTTGTCAATGGGGTAAGAAAATTGTCATGAAATGAACCAAATAATATAGACCAGTGGTTCCCAACCAGGGGTACGGGGACACTTGGGGGTACGCAAGAGCTCAGAAGGGGGTACTTGGAATCATTTCAGATACAAAATTGGATCAAAATGTATTTTTGATTATCATGTTATTTAGAGCTTTTGAAAACATTTAACTGTAAAGAGTGAGACTTTGAGAATATTTAGTCGCCTTTTTACTGATAAATAGTTTTAGTCATTCACTTTCTAACTAAACATCAAAACCATTGAGAGAGGGAGTACTTGGAGTGTAAACAAAAGGCCCAAGGGGTACGCAAGACAAAAAAGGCTGGGAACCACTGATAGATGACAGCAGTAACTAATCTACTCCAAACTGCTCTAAACAAGACTAATATTCTCAAATCAAGTCATTTATACTCTTGATTTTTAGTTTTGCTGTTCTGTTTGCCATAAAACGGCACATTTTTCGATACCGGTGGCACTTTTATCTTTTTGATACCAGACTGGATTCGTGTAACGGTACCCAGCCCTTATCATAAGTCTAATGAAATAAGATGTTACGCAACTTTTTGTGAGTTTCTTTGAGGCCAACTCCCTAAAGTCACAGTCCAGGCCTCGCCTCGGTTATCAAGCAACCGCCGTGCATTTAGCAGATGTGCGCCGCAGTTCTGGGTTTGATCTAGATGAACTTCCACTCATTTGCCAGTGTGATGGAGGTTGGTGTGTAATTTGGTTGTGATGCAATTGTGTTGTTGTTAATCGTATTTGTTATAAATGCTGCTGTTTTGTGGAAAATAAACCTCTGTCACACTGGTGCTCCACAGGACTGACGCACAAAGCTCTGGGGATCAGAACACCGGTTATTTGAGGTGTTTTTGAGGCCAATTTTCTTCCTTCATCCTTTCTAGAGAGTATGCACATGATTTAATAATGTCCTGCTTTTGGTGGCAAAATTGGTTTGAGTGTTTTTTATCGAGATGTGAAAGTTATTTGATTTTGCCACTCGGTTTGGAACGAGTAGAGTTCTGTTGCCAATGAAAATAGTAGATGTACTTTAGGCCTGGGCAATATCATGAAAATTGAATCGTGATCTGGTCTCCAAACGATCTGCTTTTTCAGTAACATCGTCATATCGTTATTCAGTGGTTTTTATGTTTAACACAGCTCTGAGCTCAAATACTGATCTCCACTCACTGCTTCAACTGTCAGGACTAAACTAGGTCTAAACCAGGTCTAAACCAGGAGAAAACTAGGTGTAAACCAGGAGAAAACTAGGTGTAAACCAGGAGAAAACTAGGTGTAAACCAGGAGAAAACTAGGTGTAAACCAGGAGGAAACGGGTGTAAACCGGGAGGAAACCAGGTGTAAACCAGGAGGAAACTAGGTCTAAATCAGGAGGAAACTAGGTCTAAACCAGGAGAAAACTAGGTCTAAACCAGGTCTGAACCCGGACAATATCACAGACTGAACCAGGAGAAGCAGATGGATTTAATCGCCTTTTAAAAGACTATTTACACATGAATCGTGATAAAATGGAAATCGTGATGCCATATCGGCCAGCCCTAGTGTACTGTATGTGCAATCATGCAATACTCCTTTGATCCATTATTAACTATTGCTTGGCACCAGGCACAAAGTTCAAACCTTGGACCAATAATTTCCATCAAAAACCTACTCATTCGCATTTAAACAGTTATTTTGTTGCAATGAAAACGACATGTTTCCTGGTTAATGAAGGGACTTTCTTTAATTGGCCACACTTTTGATCCATATTCTGCACTTGTGGAGTTTTTCAAAATGGCTCGATCTGTCCCGAAAGAGCTTTGTGCGGCCGACCTCAGGAGTGTTGCCTTGGTTGTAGCTCAGTCTCACATGTTTTCTCTCTCTCCTCGTCCTGGGGTCACTCTCACTCCCGGGGCCTTGGCTTTTGTTGCATGGCATATGCATGACTGGGTGAGTTGACTCCACACACACACGTCTCACACAGTAACTGCCAGCGCTGCTTCCTTCATCCACGCTGAACATGCTCTCCCTGTGTGTTTTTTTGTTTGTGTTTGTTTGTCGTATCGGGTCTTTACCTGTTCTGGGCTCCCCGACCTTTCACCCTCTCCCCCGCCCTGCCTTCCTCCTCCCTTTGTCCGGCCCCCTTTTGATTAAGATGTTTTAGGTGGCATCCTGAAACCCACAGTGGCGTCTTCGCCCAATCAAGGCCTGACTCTCAACGGGCAGCAGGCGAACAGGCTGGTGTCGAGCGACCTGGACTCCTCTCTGGCCAATCTCGTGGGCAGTAAGTGCTCAGCTGCGTAAATGGTGTTGAAGAGGGGTATTATGATAGTGGTAATAATCTCAGACACATCTTGGTCATTTTCTTTTGTTAGAAACCGTTGCATTGATCTAAAACGACGTACACGAAAGCAGTTTCACTTCCTGGTTCATTGAGAGCTCTGCCCCTCCCCTTTGCCCCGTACCTATTGTCAATAAACCTAGGAGCGCGTTGGAGTGCCTGGTTTTAGATTAGTTGCAAATAGGGCTGGGTATGGTTTATTTTTCTATAACGTGTCTAGAGCAGGAAAATATGGGATAAATCTCCCTCATGGCTTTAAAATCTAAATAAAGCCTTTTCTCACGTTGTTTGTGTTGTATTATATAATGCAAACACTTTTCATATGTTAAAGATGTCACTAAAGCAAAACATGTTCTAATCAAAGGCATCTTTCTGCTTGAAATGACGATTACTAAAGAATGGAGAGCGGTACAAACAAGTGAAACAAACAAGGGTATCAGGTCAGATCCACAGAACTATCAGCCGATCTCAATAACATCCAATGTGGGAAAAATACTAGTCAGTTGTTAATAAGAAAATGTTGGAATTTTTCTGTACACACAATTTGATATCCGCTTCACAATTTGGTTTTCTACCCCGGCATTCCACCACTGATCAGCTAAGTTATCTTTATCACAAATGCCTATCTTTACTGGAGCATAGATTCTCATGCTGCGTTGTATTTCTAGACCTGGCAGCTGCATTTGACTCTGTATCTCACTCTGCAATAATTCAAAAGCTTCCATCGTACGGGATCCAGGGAAATCTGTTTCGCTGGATCACCAACTACCTTACTGACAGACGACAAGCGGTCAAAGTTGATAATGCGCTCTCAGACATACGTCCAGTCTGCTCAGGAGTGCCCCAAGGAAACACCCTGGCGCCCACCCTGTTCGTAATGTTCATGAACGACCTCTCACATCTTATTCTCAGTTCAATCCGATTGTCAAGTAAACCAGGCACCGTTAATGACACAACACTGCTAGTTGCATCCAACAACTTCCTCTAATGGTAGAGAAAGTCAGTCAAGACCTTTTGGATGTGGCTCAGTGGGCTAAGACTTGGGTAAAACCAAAGCAATGCTCTTTTCCAAAACGCAAAACCCAAATGTCTATATTAAATTTATGGGCTGTCCAGTTGAGTTTGTCAGAGAGCACCTCCATTTAGGATTCTGGATAACATGTGATCTCAAATTCTACAAACAAGTTGATTATGCATGTAGGAAGGTGGCATCCCAAGTATTTCTTCTTCGTAGACTTTCCCTCCACGTTCGTGACCAGAGTGTATTAACGAGACTATACAAATGCTATATCCAGCCTCAGTTTGAGTACGCTTCACCTGTCTGGGCCACTCTGAATGTCACACAAAGCAATCGCTTGGAAAAATTATACAGCACTATCCTTACATGCTACTATGGACTAGGGGACTATGACAAACTGAAATTAGCCCCATTAAAACACAGAAAAAACTTTGCATTAGTGTGCTATGGATACAAGCTGCATGGACTTCCACGGGCTCTGGGCTCCTTGTGTCCAACAACAAAAAGAACCACTATTCAAACACGGAACAAAACTCTCATCCAGCCTGACCTGGTGTATCCCACCAGCTGAGCACTGGACCGCTCTCCGTTCCTGTTTGCGACGAAGCTTCTGAACAATGTGCTCCACATTGAACACAAGGAACACTAACAAAAAGAGGATTTTCAGGACTTCGTAGATAATGCTGGTCAGGTTGGTCCACAATGGCGGCGCACGGAGTTGCAGCGGCTCAGGATCTACCCTCCATCTGATCTATGTAATTTCGTTGTACATTGTATAATGACAAATAAAGCGCTTCATACTTCATACTTCAATATTATGTTTTAAAATTCTAGAGACTCAGCCGTCAATGCTTTTGGGGACGATGTTTTATACATTAATGATGTTATTTTAAAAAGTCATTTTTTTCTTTTGGTGTTGACATAGACCTAAAACTCAATTTTCTGTGGGTGTTGAAAAAAACAGTCAAACTCCAGAAAGACCTCTCTGATTTGAAAATGGCTGCCAGTCAATGAGTTCAATGTTTCGTGCATAATACCCCCCTTTAAACCAACATCCCTGGTCTTTGATGTATTTGAAGTTTTTTTTGAGTATTTGAGTTTCATATTTGAAGAGTTAATTTACAAAAACAGATATCTCCGTTTTGAATTTATTGCTAAATAGTTTCAGGTTTTTATCACTGTGCTCTAAAAGAGACTCCAGGAAAAGTAAAGTTGAATAAATGTCATCAATAACAAGTGACTTCATATTTCTGATTCACTAGAACTGATCTGGTCATTAACATCACTGCAACACAAAGACTAAAGTACAAACTTGCGTTTATTTTTGTCAGTAGCACTTATCTGTTTTTTGCAAATTAACTCTTCATTTGTAATGTACAACTCCACTGCTTTGGTTACTTGAATAAAGAGAACTTTCCCCCTCTAGATCTGGGAATTGGTAACGGAACAGCAAAAAAGTAAGTCCATTTAATATTTAACATAATGAAATCTATTATGCATGTGTTTAGAGCAAAGATAAGACTGACCTTTTCCACGCAGTGATCTGCACTGGAGTCAGCCGGGGGAGAAGAAACTGACCGGGGGCACCAACTGGCAGCCCAAAACAGCCCCCTCCACCACCTGGAACCCTGCTACCATGGTAACACCTTGTTTAACTCCTCCCAGTCCAGCTCCTCAGAGGCGTTTTGTGCTTCGTCAGAGTGTAATAGGTTTTGTGTGCAATTATTTATTTATCCAGGACGGCACGCTTTTCCCACAATACACCAGTGTCCTTTTGAGCAGCTCTCATTAACTCATTGTATTCAGCGGCACAGCTCTTGGAGAAGCCTCGCTCCTGGACTGCAGAAGTCCATTAACACCGTGGCCCTCCGCATGCAGGGGCCCAGGCCCAACGCATTAGCAGCACTTGTCTGGGCAGCCTCACCAGACTCCAAAAAGCCGGGACTCACTGAATTCTCAGCATTTTGTCCAGACATTTGTTATTTTGCGGATCAAAAATAACTTATTTACGGTTCGCTAAGTTTTAAACCGAGCGACCCCTAATTATCTAATTAAATATTCACATGTGATGTTGTGCACGCGCAAACAGAGCCACTGTTTCCCCAATCATTTTCTTAAAAACATTTAAAGCAAACCAGGACTAAACAAGGCTAAGCCAGGTGTAAACCAGATCTTAACTGGGTTTAAACCAGGAATCGGGTGCCTGTTTAGGAGCTAAAATGTATTTTATTAAAATGCAAATGAATAAGCAGCTAACAGGATGAATAACTGGCCGCTCCTCAAAGCACAGCTATTGTAATTAGATTTTTTCAAAACTTTAAAAAGTATTGTATGTAGGTTCTCAGTCGTACAGGAGTTGTCCATCATAGGCCCAGATTCTTGAGTCTTCATCTGTACTCTGTAGTTGAAGTGTTGGTTGAGGACAGTGAAGTTAGGGCCATGTTTGTTAAAAAAGACAATCCATTCATGAATCGCAATGGTGGACTTGGTATGTTGTTATAGACTGGATCCAACTTAAACCTGAGACAGAAACCAGTTTACAACAACAACAACCTTAGACCAAAACCATCTCAATGTCATGCTAATGAGCCTGGACTACTGGGCGGTGCAGGGACATAGGGAAGTGTCAACAACCTTAGAACTCAGCCCAGGGTAAGACAATACAGAGGTAACAAGCCATATTGGCCTGGCCAAGATGTTTAGTACCAAGAGAGGAGGGACTTAGAGGTTAACTCCTCCTTCTGGTTTGCTCTTAAGAGACCCACAAACATGTTTAAGTCTTTATTCGCCGAGGAAGAACTTTGGATGAAGATCGAAGCGTCTGACACTCTTACAGAGTTACAGATGAAGACTGAAGAATCTGGGCCTATGATGGTTTAAAAAGTATTCTTCCCATATTTCTCCTATCAAGTAAACGTCTATAGTTTTTAAGGTCTATCATTATTGTTGGTGTAATTATTCTGTGTTTATCATTTGAACATTTACATTGAAGTTGATATAACTGAAATGGAAAGACATTTTAGTTTGTCTAGTGTAATGAGTTAGTGGCTTGTAACTTTTGAAAACCCCATGTGGCCGGTTAAGCCGTGCTCGTGACCCAGTAAAAGGTCTTTCCCGGTTGAGAATGACTGGTTTAGGTTGTGGACATAGTGGCCATCCATGAGTTGTAATATTCACATTCAACAACTGGAGCCCAGAACATTAAGCCCTGCTCCGACTGAACACGCGGAACATTTGGGGAGTCCCAAACCTATTAGCGCCAGTGCTTGGCACTCAGTGTTCGCCTGGTGCCGCTGTGCCAGCCGAATGCACCCCTCTGGAGGTGCCCTGTAGTGCCATTAAGGCCGGGCGGTTTTCCTGGATGACCACTGTTTTATCTGGAGTTTTCACTTTAGTTTGATTCTTAACTCTTGAGTTCCCTTTTCTTTGTTTTAGTAGTTTCATATTGGACCTTATTCCTGAGAGCAAGTCTGTGAAGCTGAACTCGCAGCCTGTTAACTGTGGCGTGTACCCAATCAGAACGCACAAACATCTATGACAACATAAACATTGGGTCTAAAATTATAATTCGGAAATGAATGAAAGTTTATTTCAATGGTAATTAATCTGTGTAGAACATAACCACAGTTCTATAGGAAAATGAAACCGGTACCACAGTTTTAACCTCAATAGTAATTTGCTTACTAGTAATTTGTTTACTCTGTTAAACTCCACTAAGTCTGTAGTAGCACATCTGAACTGTTTTTCCTTCCTGCATGTTGTGAGATCTTGCTGGCAGCTTCTTTTCAGACTCGCTGGCTTCCAGGCCGATGAGGGAATAGTTAATGAAACATATCCTTCCGCGGAGTGTTGTGCTTTAGACAAATCTGGGTTTGTTATCACCTCGGGGCTGGTGGGGCAGCTCGCACAAAGACGACTTCTTTTTTCTCTCCTAATCTTTCTATGAAGAACGCTGCACCTGCCAACAGCTCTTCACCACAGCCTCCGCGCAGCTCTTATCTCCGCCTTTCATTAGCTTTTGTCTTCTCTCAGAGGAGTTTCGTAGAGACTGCTTCGTATCGAGATGAGGAAATGCCTAGTCCTTCCCTAAAATCAGTGCCTTTCATCCTGCATTTTTGATTCGTGGCGAAAGCGTCTCGGGCAGAAAGCTTAGCAGCAGGTGTCTTTGAAGTCGAGCGAGGTGTAGGTCATTCTGAAGCGAGTCGGAACAAAGTTGGCTCTCGTATATCCTCCTAGAGTGGTGCAGCTGTGAATGCAGGTGGAGCAGCTTAATAATGCATTCCAGCTCCACTCAGAATAGGCAGAAATGCTCAGCTCTAGGTATCGCTCTCTTAAAATATGTATTCATTTCCAGCCCAGATTCTGTGGCCCAATTCTGTCGGCATCATCTTGTTTTTTTGTGTTTCTTTTCTGTCACTTCAGGCGCCATCTGTCATGGCCTTCCCCGCAACCACACCGACGGGCATGATGGCATATGGAATGGTAAGTCGACATTTGGTTCACGAGCACTGGCACCTCTTCAACAAGGAGGCACTAGAGGCTGGAGGACGTGATGGGTTTTGTGCACAATTATGTCCCAACTTTACCCAAATCAGCCACTAATGGAACACTGCTCAAACTGGCACAAGCCAACATCGGGCAACGACAAAGGAACATTTCGCTGCTCGAGTCGAGACGCTGCAATAAGGGAAAAAATAACATTCAGAGCGATCAATTAGAAGAATTTGGTGTTTATTTCGGACATGAATATGACAAATGGGGAACCTCTGGGTACCTCACGATACGCCAGGGTTATGCAAGTTGTCCTAGTGAGGGGCCGATTTTTTTCTTCGTCAAAGGTTCAGGGGCCAAACCTCCCAATCCTGGCCCAAAGTTAAGCACTACTTTCTACAAATGTCAGTGTGATGGTCTAATGGGGGTTTTGAGGGGACATTTTTACAAGAATTGAGGTATTTTCAGTATTTTCCATGTGTAAGAATGTTACAATAGAAGAATGTCAATCTTAAATTAGATAAATTGCTTGAACATGCTTGAATTTAGAGAATTGGTGTTGATTTTGAGTGGGTTTGGACTGTCTTGCACACTTAAACTGAGACAAAAATGTCCATGGAAAGAAAAGAAAAAAACTTGTTCCTTTGGCAATCTTAATTTAAACTAGTTCAAACACTTTGAAGTCATTTCATCATCTGAGACAATAATTTTTTCCAGAGTCTGTGTAAGAATGTTTCTCAAATTTATCTTGGAGGGCCAAAAGATCCATGATAGAGGGCCGGATTTTGCCCCCGGGCCTGACGTTGCCAACCACTGCGATACGCCACACCTGGATAACGATAACCTCACAATTTGCCGATCCTGCGATAATCCATATATTGCACATACAATGGCCGATATATCACTATTTTTAAAGAAACATGAGCAATTTTAAATATTTTTACTTTATGAACTACATGCTCCATATTTGTTTATGGTATATATTTGTTTTCATAGGCATTGTTCATTTTGTCTTTTACATTGAAATACATATACACCATAAACCTGTTTCCAAAACGAAGAAATTAACCACAAGTTTTATTTATAATTATAAACACGACCATTAAAGTTGTTTGTTTGACTGTGTTTGGTCCAAGTTCTTAAAATGATGGTGCTGCCCCCTACAGTCCTGTGTTACTGACCATTACTGGCCTCTATTTACTAGTATTCATAACAACTGTTTTTATTATGGGAAAATGCAGATTGATCGTCATTGGCAGGACCGAAATTACTTAAAAGATTGGTTAAGACCTGATTAAGGTAATTACTTTGAAGGTTATTGCCATATTTGCAAAAAAATGCATAAAACTTGGGGCGTTGGTGCTGGAATCTTCAGGACGAAGCCCTCTGCCACCAGGGGATGACAAGCTAACGCTAACACTCACACGCTAAAAGGAACCAGGACTTAACCAGGTCTAGACGACCTGGACTCAGTGCACATGTATTGTTTTTAGGGGTTTCATAGAAACGGACCAGAAACCCTAAAAACATTTGATCCTGGAGCGTCATAGAGGCCACTGTGACGGAAAGTAAAGGCTCCATGCTGCACCCACAGCCACTGGCTCACTAAAAAGTCAAATATGCACAAATATCATAAATTTGTTTTTCACTAAAAAAATTGCATAATGCCACTTTAACTTGAATGGTTGGCATGTTAAAATCCCTTATGGGAAAATGAAGTTCTTAAGTTTGTACATTCCACAGTGGTATCAGTTTGACACTTGATTGACTGTGATTTTCTTTACATTTTATTGATATTGCGCGTCTAAAAATAGGTCTTTTTTGTGGCCTTAAAAAGTCTTAAATTTGACTTGTCCACCCCTGCAGATACTGACAATACTTTGAGCTGATTGGGCCCCAGTTAGGACACGCCTTCCTAAATGTGGTTTTAGCCAATCACAGCAGGTCATGTGATGTATCATCCACAGCAGGAAATCTAGTCGGGAGGAAAAGCACAAATATGTTTTCCATCTACAAACGCACAAAGGGCTTCCCCTTGCTCTTTTTTAAAACGAGAAATGGTCTGTATTTCAGCTAAAATAGTCAATTGCAGCATCTACGAAGTCCTCCGAGGTAGCCATGTTTGTTTTTGCTGGGGCTGACTGTCGTCATACCTACATGCCCCGCCCCCAGCCTCACAGCAGCAGGTCATTGGTCCGAACCACAGTTTGTGACGAGACGCACCTATCAGTTGCCGCCTTTCAAGATGGATTTTTGTGAGACTGAAAATTCAGATCTCGGCACAATTCATCTTGCACTTACAGTACATCTTACTACTTCAAAAGGGAGTGCAAATTGAAAAATAAAATATACTGTTTTGAGGCCGTGGTGCATCAGATTTAATGTTTGAAATTATACTTATTACAGTATTGGGGCCACAAATCTGATCTGTAAATGAAAGAATACTACGTGAGTGGAAAATGCACAAATAACTGGGATGCTGATCAACTTTTGCATGTACTACTCATTTTACAAATGAGCACAGTATGCTTGGTAAATGACAGCAAAGTCAGGTCAAATTTATGTTTGAACATTGAAATGTCCCCTCACTCCTGTCTATACAGTATGTATATAGTATGAGGGGATTATTGCTGCTCCCTGTATCTTGGTCACAAAGTTGTGTAAAGCCTCAGTTTGGCTTAACAGAGGCCTTTTTAAATGAACACGTCTGAGTGAGTTGTCCTTTGTGCCCCTCTCTCATCAGCCTCCCCACATCGGCTCCATGATGATGACCCAGCCCACAATGATGTACACTCAGCCTGTGATGAGGCCGGCCAACCCCTTCGGTCCTGCCCCTGGTGCTCAGGTAGATCACACTCATCCACATCACCAGCATCAAGAAATACAACGCAAATTCCTCGAAGTCTTTGCTAAATCCCATCTGCTTTATTCTCTCCCTGACTGTGGAGCTTCTTTCTCATCTCCTCTCTCTTCTTTCATCTCGCCCTTTACGCATCAGTCTCCCAGCTCCTCTAGTCCCTCCAGCCTCAGTCCCTTCAGAGCGCCTGGAAAGGACCCTTTGGCACAGCTTTTTGTTCATGACTTTTTATAGAGTCTTTAGGTACAGCTCCTCCTGTGTGTGTGGCTCCTTGCATCTCCGTGTCGGTGTGTGACGGAGAGTCTTTAGACTCGTGCTGCACTCACTGGCTGCTTCACACACATGTGGCTTCTTCACTTTTGCAATTCAAATGTCCCATCACTCAGGAAGATGTAGCAAGGCTTGTCTAGACTCCATCATCACTGTGGGTCACTGCTTGGCTATTGTGTTATAGGTGGGGAGTCTGTTCAGTCACAAAAAATAACATCTTTGTCATAAAAAGGCACTTTTCCGGTTTGTTTGCATGTTCTCCTCGTGTCTGCTCTGGTTTCCCCTTCCACTGAAAACATGTACAACAGGCTCCTCTGGGGCCTGAGTGAGTGAGTGAGTGTTTGTGAAAGCAGGACATAGAGGTGGGCGATATTAACACAAATTAATATCTCAAAACTTTCTCCATAACGATCAAGAAATATTTGATCAAAAATGTATTAATTTAGATGGCTGTGTTGCCAAAAAGATGATTGTCCTGAATAAACTGAAAAAGAGCAGAGAAAAAGAAGATTATTATACCTTTTTTGAGAGATCACACATCAAGTATATTATTTTTAGCGGCAGTTTTGGCAGACTTTGGCTTGACTTTGAAGATGTCCTCGATATTGTACATTTGTATATCATCTTCCAAACAACGACTTTATTATCTTGTAGACTATGTATTGCCCACCTCTAGCAGGACAGAGCCCATGGTTGGTGCGTTTACATGCATGAGTCATGTGCACTGTTCAAAACAATCAAAAAATGAACAAAAGAAGAGCCTCTGGAATGACACTGCTATAGTAAAGTGGCTACACATGTGATATGGAAAACATCAACCCAACAACCTCAAAGATCGCCTGTTGAAGGAATAGTTCAGCGCGTTTACATGCATACATACCTTAGAGGCAAAATGCTAACGGCGTCTTTGGTCGTCTTACGGGACTGAAGGCACACACAAAGACCAGACAGCCATGCATGGCCTCATCTAAGCCCAGGTTAGAACATATAATAGCATGTAAAAGCGCTGAACTATTCCTTTAAAGCTTTCTGTGACATTTTGATTATGTCACATGACGTTTTGTGGCTTTGTAGTTTCATAAAGTGTTAAAGCACACATTTACTTTCTCTGTATTGGAACGTCATTAGACTGTTATTAAGTTCTTGAAGGTGATTGGTCAAACCACATCTGAAAATGAGACTAAACCTGGGCAGGGTTTCTGCAGGAAAAAAGCGTTAAATTGAATTCAAACTGGCAGTAAATCTAAATGACATTTTCTCTGATGCTGCAGTTCTGACTTTGGAGCAGCTGTGACTCGTCTGTTTGATCAGTGATTATTATGTTGTTCGCCTTTTTAATTAAACAATTAAAATTCAATCATCTTTATTGTCAATTCTACTCCACAAAAAGCATGTGCAGAGAATCTAAATTTAATCTACAGTGATACATAGGACCATAGTAACACATGAGCACAATAGGGGGCAGCAGAGAGGGAAGGGGAGAGTTCAGCTTCCTGGTGGTTGAAGCTGTCCTTCAGTCGACATGTGCTCGAAATAAAACTAAACTAAATATATTGTATTTTGGCCTCAAAAACATTAGAGACAAATGCTGAATTGACCTTTTAGAGCTTTTCATCATGTTATAATGTTCCCTCGACAAAAACAGACCTGGAGCCGTACTTCACTTCACACAGTTATGAGTTAATCCTGTTTGCATCGGTCCTCTCATGGTGACTTCCTTAGAGCTTTGTTTTCTATTTCCTGGTACAATTACATCATTGTTCAAACCCCCATTGGACCCTTTATCCAATATTAGATCAGTCCTGAGCCGTTCTGTCTCATGGCATCAACGTTACGCTGCAGCCACATGGTTAAACCAAAGATGTTTATTTTGGCCATGTATTTCCCGCTCTTGGCTGTAGGGGGCGATCCAGGCAGTCTGGGATTGCACTGTTGGCTGCTCAAACTCTGGTGAGAACGCTACTGAACCAATCACAGCACAGGAGACGGGACTTAGTCATTGTCAGCGTCTACAATATAGTCAAGATGGCGGCTGCAACAGAGCCATGTTTTAGCACGGCCCTATCTTTTCTTTATATTGCCCTTTGACCTGGGGGAGTCAGAGTCCTGCAGTTTTTTTAGTTTTTTTTATTGAGATGTGATTTTCTGTATTCAGGTGCATTTTAGAAAATAAGATGTATTTGCAGCTGGTCCTTTAGCCGTTTAGCTGCCATTTGTGCTTTTAGAGTTTATTTTGTAGGGAGACTAATGATGGTTTTTTTGTGGGGCCCCCTTCAAATTGGGCCCTCTCAGTAATTGCCCAGTTAGCCCCCTTCATAGTTACGCAGCCTACTACAGAAATCTGACAGGATCAGGCAGAACAAAGGCGGTATGTCCATAAGACGGTGTCAGTGCCCTCTGCTGGACAGGTGATGAATTCCTTCCTTTAAAAAAAAAAATCTTGGCTGCCCCCTAGTGGCTGGATTGAGCATTTTAATGATTTCTTTAAAATGTCATAACTCCTGACAGGAATGGGCTAGAGACTTGCTTTTTTGTGACTTTTGAGACTTACTTAATTCTTAATGAAAACTCGACTTTGCAAAACAAAAATCGTTTTTTTTGCCCAGCCCTAAGCTGAACTTGTCCTTAAAACCACAACAATTGGCTGCTCTCAAGGCTTTTCTCTTTTTTTTAATAATGTTTTCTACTCTTCCGTTCTACTGTGTTTACGTAGTCCTGCCTCTATAATCTCCGATTGGAAGCCAGCCAACAACGCTGAAAATGACTCATCGCTAAGTCCCGCCTCCTGTGCTCTGATTGGCCTGGTAGCGTTCTCACCAGAGTTTGAATGTATCTCATACATGGAGTCAGGCTGACTCGCCAGGCTGCGAAAAAACATTCTTGGGATAGTTCCTGCACTGTGAACATTTTCAGCCAATCAGAAAGGTGAACAGTATGACACGATTTACGTACCAATGTCTAAAGGTGGCCTGTGTGCATTTCTCAGCAGAATCAGAATGCAGGTCGTCAGAACCAGACTTGTGCATTTGTTATCATAAAAAGAATTATATTTTTAAGAAAAAGCAGAAAAATAAATTCTCAAAACAAATCTCATTTCCAGCCAGTCACAGTGATCGCTGGGATTTCACGCCTTTGGGATATTTTCACGTTTTGTTTTTTTCTATTTTCTACATTTTTGTATTTGGAACCATTAGAACACCCGCTGTGTTTTGTGGCCTTTTCTGTTTATTTCTACTAATTATTAAGGCACTTCTTATTGATTTATCTTATTTTATTGTATGTTTTATTGACTGTTAGTATTGAGCTGCTGTGACAAGTCTTCCTCTTATTTATTCTAGAATAGTTAATTGACCAAAGATTCTACAAAGCCCTGCTCCACTGTGAGTTTCAGCTTCACTTTTATTTTGAGATGGTCCTAAATCATTCCTGGGTTAATGCAAGAGTGAAATTTGATTTAATCAAATTTATATTTTATTTTAAAAAGTGTCAGATTAATATGACAAAACCACAAAAAGAAAACGATTTGATTATTGTGTGTTTTCTTTCTCGAGATTCACATTCAGGTTATGTGGCTGCGATCTTCTTGGGTGAGGGAAGTCCAGATTTGTGGGAAGCCCACAAATCTGGACCCAACCGTGTCCTTTTAGGCCTCCGGGGGGCGATGTAAGGCCGAGTCGAAAATTTGTGTCTAAGTTAGCATTAGCTAAAGTTAGCATTAGCTAAAACGGCTGACTCTGCTCTTTACACAATCGCCCAGGGATTCAAAACGGTACTAGATAAAAACTTTTTTGTCTGAAAACTTTGACTTTTTCATCCTGAAAACGTGCCTCTGGTCAGCGGCCATCACAGTCACAACCTGTGACGCTCAGGTGGCCAATTAGAGGCTATATAGTCTGATAACACCCGAGGCTCTGTTTTTACAGAATCTTCTCGCGAAACGCAAGGATTCTGAGTGACAGTGAAACTCTGGCGGTCATCTGGGATTTATAGAACCGTAGTTACATATGTAATTTTTGTTTTACATATAGGGAAAGAGTGAGGTGAGAAATTCAATTTTCGTCAAATTTTTTGATTGTTTCATGATTTTTTTTTCCATGATTACTTCATTGATATGACTCGACTACAGCATTCAGATGATACTAGTTCAATTTGTTATGGAAATAAAAGAGTCCAAGCACTTGATGACATCATGAGGTGTTTCAGAAGCTATAAAACAAAAAAATAACAGGTGAAAATAATAATAAAAAATGCCCCAAGATCTCGGAGGGTTAAAACTTGTTAAGTTTTTAAACATGAGAGTAAAGTGGCGGCCATAATTTTGTTTAAATCTTTTGCAAAGACACGCATGCGTATGCAAATCGTGTCCTACCGTTCATCCTACGAAAAACAAATGACTGCCAGGGTTGCTCCAGGCTGAATGCTCCTCAGCCCAAGTGTCATGTCAAGTGTTTATGGACATGGCGTAATCCTCCGAGGCATTATTAGAATTTATAAAATGTAAAATATGGATGCACAGACCTCCTAATGAAAGATCTTAAGCCTGTTTTTAAGATTGCTATGCATGATCTGTCCACTTTAAACCTTTGCATCTGCCTGTGTAAACCCTGCAAGTCAAAAGGCTGACGTGTCTTTGTGTTTGTGTCCTCGCAGATGCAGTTCATGTAACCTGCAGAAGGGGAAGAGTCTTTCCCACCTCGAGAAGATAATAATCAGTCAACTCAAAGCAGACCCCGGTTTGCTCCTAATAAACTCACCTCTCTCTCTGAGAACAAAGGGCCCGATAAAGACTCATGTGACTGTGGCCCGCGGCGGCTCTGGCCCATCTCAGAGAGGCATCACAGTGGACGTTGTGCCCATCTCGTTATGTCTGCGTCAAAAGGAGAATTGAGTGTGTGCTGCTGACATTTCAAAAAAAAAAACAACAAGAAGAACCGCGTGGACTCCCGGCCGCAACCCGCTCGGAGCCAGAGAAGATGCACCTACTTAAAGGGAACATTTCACGCCATTTGTCCTCGTCGTACCAGAAAAACGGAAGAAAGAACTAACTTAAGATGGTCCTTCGTCGCTTTTAACACGCCGCAGTCTTCAGGAAGTCTACAAATCATGATTATCCCAAAACTCCGATCTGAAGAGAGTTCATTTCATACTCCTGTTTATACCGCACACTTTGTTTCTTTAATTTCCGTATGTATTGTTTGCAGTAGACATTCCGTGTGTTTTTGTTTGTATTTATTTATAATTAACCTGCAAAGAGGATGATATAAAAACAAAAAGGAAATGTAACTAGTCATTGGCCTCCAGCTCATGGCGGGCCTTCAGGTTTATATACATAGGTATGACTGATTGTAGAATTGGATTTTGAGTGATTGAGTTGATTTTTAAAAGAAGTTAATATAAAAAAAAGATGTGTTTTGCTTTTCGAGGGCACTAAATATTACTCTGTACTCGCATGATGCCTTGTACAGTTATCAGTGGCGTGGCCTCAGCGTCACAAAGCCGATGATGTGTATGGAAAAAAGAAACTAAGACTAAATCAAGTTGGCCTACCATTTTTGAACCGATTTAGGAAAACAAATCCACCTCAGCACTACGTTTTTGGCGTGAGGCAGCATCGCATTGGAAAGGAATCCGCATAGAAAGTGCTTTTCGTCGCTTTTACGCATGCCATTTATTCTCACATTTAAACAAAGCTACGTGGCCCGCACCTCGCCAAACACGAATGTCCAACGGCCCCCCTCTCGTGCTCGGGTCCCCGCAGGCGAGCACCGGGGCGTCTGTGTTCGTGGGGTGAACAAAGGGGGGGTGTGGTGGTCGCGCACAAGAAGGGAGCACTGTTGATCGGTGCTTTGTGGGCGTGTATCGGACAGATCCTGCCAGTCGCAGCGAAGAGGGGCGGGGCGCTCGCGTACGGAGCGGCCCGAGCACGAAAGGGCCCCCATCCATTTACACACGGCATATTCTTCGCTGCTATGTCCATGCAGATTATGTTTTGTTTTTTTTTCCAATAAAGTGCAAGCTTCCACAGCTCTGTCTCACTGTATTTGGAGAACCTTTGGAAATGTTAAATGTTCCCGTCATTTTTGTGTACCGTAGTTCCCGGACTATAAGTCGCACCAGCCAAAAAATGCATAATGAAGAAGGAAAAAAAACAAGTCGCACTGGACTATAAGTCGCATTTTTTGGGGGGGGGGTTTATTTTACAAAATCAGACCAAGAACAGACATTTCATCTTGAAAGGCAAGTTGTAATGATAACAACAGGCTGAACAGGTGTATGGTGCAAACGCAAAACATTGATGGTTATTCAGCCGCACGAAGCATAAACGATGAACTGAATAGGTGTCTGGTATGTTAACGTAACATATTAATACACAAGTCACCTGAGTATAAGTCGCAGGACCAGCCAAACTGTGACAGGGTTTCCGCTCGGCATTAAAAAGCATTAAAAGTCATTAAATTAATCGTGTCAAAAGCAAGGCCTTAAATGTCATTAAAAAGCATTAAATGGAATTCAAACAGGCATTAAATCAAACATTCTAGGAAAATAAAGACATTGTTCAACTAATTTTACTGCAGAAGTTTGGCAAAAATCCAAAAATAGTGTATAATTTCTTTCCAAACAGCAGTCTAGACACCATTTCTCTTCAAAAGTTGTCAGTTGTGTCAAAATTTGTATTGAATATGGAAATTAATATTGAATATGCACCAATTTCTGGCATTAAAAATGGCATTAAAAACATTTGACTTGCTGCCACCGATATAAACCCTGTATAAGAAAAA
>OMNZ01021702.1:0-10122 GCA_900303255.1 Lesueurigobius sanzi | reverse complement strand
TTGAGCTATATGTCAACTTAATGGAGTCTTTTAAAGTTACCTGTTTACTGGTAAAAATATTCCCCATGATAAGAATTTGTCTCTTCCCAGTAAGAACGATATGTCACGTGCTGTGGGCGCTGGAGGAAAACAAACTGGTGACAAACACAGGCGGAGAAAGCAGCGGAGTGGAACTAGGGTTTAGCCACTTTTCCAACGTCCTGAGTTGAAAACAAGCTTTCTGGTCAAACTGCAGGTCTTGATTTTTGTTTTTGGTGAATCGTTTAAAACAAACTGCTGTGTAAATATATCCATCAGCTTTGGTCCTTTACAGTTCGTCACAGAGAATTAGCCAATTAGAGTCACAACAAAAAGTAAGTGGTAATATCACTAAAAAAGTAATTTTAGGTGTCTTTTTTCATGTCGTCCTTCCACTGAAACTAAACCTGAGCCACAATAATCTAGGTTTTTCACAAGTTTGTTTCTTCATTCCCAGTTTATTTTCTTCAGTCTCTTACATTGACAGCAATGGAAATCCCAGCATACAGGAAGTGCAAATATAAACAGGAAGTACTTTGACAACAAAAGTGGGCGGGGCTGAATAAGGTGAATATGCTAATGTAACTTAAATATTCATGTGAACATGGTTTAAACATGATTTTAAGACCATACTGCGCAGTAATATGATTTATAATATATAAATACTTTATTATGCCAAAGGGGTCATTTGGTTGCAGCCAGCAGGAACATATAAATGACACGACCATACAGTCGACAGTAGAACATATTGAAACAGTAGAGACAGTACAAAACAAACATGAAAAGCAGCACTAAAAGACATAAGAATAAGCAGACTAGGAATTTTCTTTGGTTTGACTCGTGCAACATGAAACATAAAATATAGATATAAAATAAGATAAATAATAAATTATGGAAAAAATAAAATAAAGGCTATAACTATAAGGCATGCATAAAAGTAGAATAAAATAAAAAATCTAATAAAATAGTAATTTAACACAAATTACCAAAATAATTGTCAATAATCAGGATTGTCAAAGGCTTGCGACCCATTGAAAATGGTCCCACAACCTACTTTTGGGTCACCAGACACTTGAGAACCATTGCCCTAAAGCATTTACCCCAAACTACCAGATTTTCAGTACGAGATGATCTTAGGTCTGCATGCTCGTATTGCCTTCAGTATCCGGATGCTATTTGTTAAGGATGGCTGATTATCTAATGACCACAGGCTGTAAAAATCCAATTTCTTACTTTATTTCTTTTTACTGCTTATCCTTTACGGGTCATTGCAGGCTATAGTCTCTGGAGTCTCTCCTCACTTAACACGGCAATATCGCAGCAGGTGCAGGTCTCCCCGATGAGCATTTTATCACATTCTAGTTGTAGTATGTGTTGCATTTCAAAGCAGAGCCAGCCATAGCGATGAAGTTTCTCGGTACTGGCTATAAACATCTAAATATCTGTTCCCACCGCAGGGCCACAGCTGTTTGGGGTACACTGCTGGCTGACTGACAGTGACATGTTGAAGCAATCCTTCATTCTGCATCTGCTTCCTTCCCCGCACGACTCTATTGGGCAATAACCATATTTACGTCCCATCTGCACACAGGCATGACATCAGGACCCGTGTGAATAAACTGGCGCAGGATAACATTAGTCTTGACTTTTCCCCTGCCACTGTTGATGTGGGAAATGTTCGATGATATTTGAAAAGCCATCAGTGAACAAAGGTGGCAGCTGGACAGTCATTAGCAGAAGACAAAAGGCTGCATCGCGGGAAATAAAAACGAGACAAAGAGACTCAAAGATGAAGATGTTGTTTGCTTTAGGGATGCATTGTTGTTGGATGAGTTTGGAGGCAAACCCCAGGCTTGGCTTTTGTCTTTTGCAGCAGGCATTGTTGAATGGCGGCGCCCCAAGTGATGTTTTAATTGCTCATTGTGTTGAAGGTCGTCTATAGGGAATAGTTGGTATGTCGTGATGAAAAAAATTCTTCACTTCACTTCAAGACTTCACTTATTATTATTATTTCAAACTATAAAACATTTGTATGTCTTTATTGTTAAAGGTTGGACCAAATGTTAAAGCATTTGTTATCTGGCCATATATTACTACAGCATGTCCAAGTAGTCTGGAAATGTCTTAATTAAAATTCACCACAATGAAGACCCTTCAAGTATGAACATATAATACCTTGTCTTGGTGTGTATTGTTCTGTGGTCAGCCCGTGTGTGTGTTCCTGCCTGTGGTGCTCTGTAGAAAAAAAGAAAGGAAATGAGTTGTGTTGGAGTATAAGTTAACCACACCCCTGGCAGAGAGAGCGTGAGCTTACCTTGTTTTTCACAGGATGAGCTGTCGACTTGAATGCCAATCCAATAGGAAGTTTTGCCTAACACTGATGTAGTTTCCGTCACTCGTAACAGGGCCAGGCTCTGCTTAATGTGGATCTTCTAAGCAGCTGGTGTTGCCATGGACCAGAGAGTGTGTTATTCCACCTTGAATGTATTGATAAAGCTTTCTGTTGCATTGTCAGTCGTCTCTATCTCATGAGTTCCCCGGAATTCCATGTGTAGGAACATAGAAGATGCCTAAACAAAGCTTGTATTGATTCTGCTCTTGTAGTTGCTGTTAATGTACCACACGTATCTCCCTGGTAAAGGAATATATAGGTGCTGTCCGATGAAAAGCTACCACTCTCTTCTTCAAGCTTCTATACATGTTGTTTTCATGACTCACTCTGGTGAGGCAGCACTACCTTCACTTTAAGTTTTCTTCTAAAAGCCGTGTCCTATTGTGCTCTGTGCTCATTGTGAAGGTGTTTATAGACACTGTGATCAAACGCCCATGCTCGGCTTGAAGGCGTTCTGAGAGCCCTCCCCGCTGCGATCAAAACCACACTCCCGACGGATCCAGCAGCCTCCTATGTGCCGCTACATCTGTTCTGTCTCTCCCTCTTCAGCCCAAAACACTTGATTACACAACTACGCCAAATCTCTTCATCCCTGAGCAGACTTCGGTTGGCTTTGACGGGCACGATAGTAAGAAGATGTACGGTATATAAATGCCGATGATCACATCAAGAAAGCACAGTTTAGGGCTTTGTTCTTTTGGCATAGTATATTTAGATCAAGCCCAATGCTGCCTTGTGATTGGTTAGGTTGAGGTTGCATGATAAATGTAGATGCAACTAATAAACACTTTGTGATGCTCGGGAACAGAAAGACTATCTTGAGCTGTAGATAAACAAAACAAAAACACAGTTCTAAGTTAAGGCAAGATACTGCAGGTGGAATAGGGAAAAATTAATCAAGTGACACTGCTGTATATTACTGATCTATATATGAGAAAAACTTTATTGAACATTTTCATATAAAAATAAGGCATTTTATGTGTAAAAATTGCTCATATTTGACGAAAGCTAATTAAAGGATAGAGCCAGGTTTAATTAAGTTTTATTTTGTTGGTAATAGTTGCAAGGATTTTTTCAGAGGGGATTTTGAATATCTTGTTTATAAGCTTTATTAGTGCTTAATGTAAATATCTGGATCTGGTCTAGTGTCAGCCGAGTAAAGTCCAACACGCGACTCAATGTCATAAAACAACCTTCGTAAAGATGAGTTTGGTCTGTTCTTTACTTAGACATTAAAACTATGATGTTAAGTTGACAAAAATTAGACAAAACTATTTCCCTAAAGTCAATTAAAATTTTGTCAGGTGAAATTTAAAATAGAGATGCAATGAGTGTACTACTGTATCTCACACTATCTGGCATGATCTCCAGTGCCTACACATTCTCAATGTGAACATAACAGAGCTTTGTTTTTACAAAGGACGATCACATTTTTCGTAGGATTATACTTGATGCAAAATTCTAGTTCATGCTCTGAGCATATACAGTATTTACAATTTTCTGGAGGGCAGTGTTATATGGGCACAATAGCACCAAATCATATTAAATTGTCACAAAGACCATTTCCAAAGAAACATCCAGATGCACTGCTGTACTGTACACACAAGCCATCAATATAGATATTAAACTGTTGAATACAGTGAATCCATCGTGATGGACAATGATATCGTCCAATAATGTAAATTCATTATTAACGTGATTTTAAGCGCTTGGCGATTTTCACACGGAGGTTAATGAGTGACGCATTGTATATCTATGGGGAAGCCACGTGAGCAGTGACGGCCAAAGGGATCATGAGGGAGTCTCAATAACCTCCAAAATCACGCCGTACCTGTCATAGCACCTTCCATACATGACGCAGGCATCGCGGTGAGAAGTGAAAGAGGGAAAAGAGCCCGGCTGTGTCGCCCGGCTGTGTAGTCCTGCAGCGGCACACGTGGCCTTTCTCCCACTATCCACATGCGTAATTATGCATTTTACGCGTAATTGCAACTTTTCCAAAACTGTCCGCAGTCAGGGTTTATGATCTGCTTATGTGCTGCGCCTCCGCAGCCGGGCGCGGGGCAGTGGCTGGCTGCCTCTCGTCTGCGCATCCACCTCAATACTTTCTCTTTCGCTAATCTGACAAATAAACACTACGTGTGCGTTTAGGTCGCATTGAACTGTTGCATTGAACTGTATGTGTTGAAACAGTGGCTGAAACTCGATAAATGAAATGGCTAAACACGAGCGCAGCTGTATCCCACAGACACCACCTTATAACACACGTTATTTTCACAGACTAACATATGGCAGGCTACTTAAACTAGCATCCATGCAAAGTTTTTAGGTTTATTAGGCCTGCAGCAGATCCGTGCGCGCTTCTAACAGGAGGGGGCATGGCATCACGATGGTGGCTTTCCATCGTGATGGTTGGTTCACCATCACGATGGAAAGCGATATCAACGTCCATCGGCACAACCTTAGCTGAGAGGAGCACCAGTAAGCATAAGCAAGTGTTCTGATTAGATTCCCCCCAGGGAACACCATGTTTGATCTTTAGTCCAGCTGTCACAAAAGAGCAATCTGTCCCTCTACTGTTGCTCATATCAAACAAACGCTCAAAGCTCTCAACTGCAGAGTCCACTCGTATTTCCATCCTATATTCCAAGAAGTCATCTCAGAGCCTCCCACCAGAGCCTCCACTCATTCAGACTCTGCTTAGTTAGCTATGCGCAGTGAGAAGCATTTGGAGCGCACATGAATCCACAGAGCAGATAATCCTCCATCCACATGCGGGAATCATTATCGAGCAGGCCCAGTGTCTGCCAGGGAAAAAAAACACATTTAGTGAGCAGTCAGCAGATGTACAAGCATTTTTACTCCTTTTTAAATGTCTTGTTAGCATTTGCTCGGAAGAAATGCTCACCAGAAAAATGGAACGAGTCCAGATTTGCAGTCCATTCTCCAGAGGTTGCAAGACTTTCCAAAACTGCATCTTAATCCAAGCCAAAATCTTCCTGGAGTGCAGTACTTGGTAATTGGAAGTTGATCGGCATCGCTATTGTGTGGCTTACATTCAGCCGCTCAATGTCAGATTCTTGTAAAATTCTAAATTGAAGTTACGTGACGCTGCTGTGTTGTTCATAAGCAGAAAGTGAGCTGGAGGTAATTACAACTGCCCTCTCTTTGCTCTGAATGGATTAGATAAAGATTGATATTGTAATAGCTCTTTCGTTTCAATTTCATTTTCTCGTCTTGGCGCGCATGGTTGCCCCACACTCGTTTGTATGAAAGTGATTTTGTGTATGAATTGTCAGCATAGGGATTGTTTGAATCGGCAAATGAGGAGCATCAGAAATCCATCACGGCGATGAAATGAGGTGGAGAGAGAGCGGTGTGTTTGGCTGCAGGTCCGGGACAGGCAACAGAGCTCCAACAGTGTGCTGAATAAAATGCGACCGTTGGCGCAGATGTGAGCAGCCTCGCTTCTGTCAGTCTACCCCAGGGGAAACTGTGGCTACAATAGTAGCTTACCACCATCAGCCTGGAGTGAATGAGCCCCCTCCCTTCCATGTGTGAAGTGCATTGGGTGTGACTATGTCATATGAACGGCGCTATACAAATAACATTCCCTTCCCTTCCCCTAGTAAAAAGCTTAAATTGCCGAAGAATTCCCCCTTAGAAGTCCCAATATGTCCCTTTCTGTCCTTGCCACAAGCTGATGTTTCTTGAGCGAGCTGCGCCAAATCCCGGCCCATGTCTATGGAGTCTCCTGTCATGTTTCCCCGTTTTCACAAACGTTGTCCATATGAAAGTAGCACCAAGTATCATGAATGAGATAAATGTCCGTACTTCAGCCTCGTTAAGCCGCCATTTGAGCATAGAAAACAAACAATTCTTTATGCTGCATCACCACCAACTGCTTGACTGGCAGTCGCTTCAGCTAATAACACAATGGACGACGGAAATGAGATGCAAATGCATGTCTCAAACAAGCAGACAGAGAGAAGGCATTTCTCAGGTTTACCTTTTCCAAAGGGCCTACCTTCAAATGGCCACAACTTCTCCATATATTATCAAGTTTCCATGTGTTACACACCGTTGGAAAGCTTGGAGACCACACTTTCAGAATGTGAATGGCTCAAAATGCCCCACAATCAACTACTATATGACAGGTCACATATTAGCATCATACTAAAAGCTTGGCGGCTTGTTGTCCTAATTTTACCCTATGTTTGCACTAAATTCAATATAAGCGCATTCAATTGTTTCCCTTGGTCTCCATTATGCTTTCCTCCACAAAACAAGAGTGTGCAACTTAGTGAATAGCTCAAGCGCGTAGTTGATTTTGCAGCCACCAATAGATATGTTTTTACTATTATTCAGACTGAAAATCCAAACTCTTATTGCAGATCTCCCTGTAAACTTTGCAAAAAACGTAATGCCATTCAACACGGCAAACCCACCTGAGAAAATACAAATTGGTAAAAACACATCTGCAAGGTTTTAGCACGGATAAAATAGCAGGAAGCGATAGTGAAGGAGACTGCTGTGCTAATGCCAGTTTGCTGTTTGCCTGTAGACTAATGGCCCCGTGCAGCCCCCAGCACCAGGCTGACTAATGCTCCGTCGCCACACACTATAAGCCAGGCTTGTAAATACGCTGCCTCGGTCTGCCATAAAACTCAACAACTGTATTTTTACCACCACCAGAGCGAGCACATTTTTTCAACCCCACAGTGCTTAATGTCCCTGAAGGGCTGTGTTCAAAAGTAGATTACCAAATAGTCTGAAAACCATGAGTCACGTCCAAAACGGGCTTGCCAAAAAGTGTCCAGCTGCAGTTAGTTGGGGCGGGGAATGAATAATCGCTTACAACGTATTACAGGATGCAGTAATGATGATGGATGGGACGTAACTGTACCATTTTTTAACAACTTTTACAAACTTTTGAACTGCTTTTAATGGTTCTTCTTAACTTTGAAAGCACTTTAGAGTTTTACTTTTTGGCTCGGTTTGCTATGTATTGTCCTAAATAAAAATTCTTGCTTCAGATCGATAATTCTTCCTTTGAAGTAAGCCACTAAGCCGACTATTGCTTTCATTGTAGCGCGCGCGGAAATGTAAACAGCGCTGCGTCTAAATGGTGTGCAGCGATGATGAGTGCTTGGCTGCTAACTCCGGCCCGGTCCCAGCTGAAGGTTAATGAGCTGTTACATATTTAACAACTGCCATGATTAGCCATGTGTGGAAGCACAATGGTTCGCAAAATCCCAAGCAATTTGCCAAATGGGTCTAAAATATGTCCACAGATCATGCAGAGCAACCCGCTGTACAGGGTTCAGGCCGAGCCGGGCTTTTTACCCACATCTGAGGCAAACGTTTTCACAAGGACACCGCTAATCGGTCACACGGAGCCAGGAAATAGGACCTTGTTTGACTTTGTGATGCGAAAGCGTGATGTGGGAGAGAAGTTTTAGTGTAACTTAAAACATAATATGCAATTCCAAGCATTAAGCTGTCTTATAATATACAACTTTGTAGATTTCAAAAGTTGGTAAATTCACTCTTCTTAATGAATAATCTTTGTTGTCATTGCAACAAGTAAAACGAAAATGTTGCAGTCCAGTTGGTGTCTTCCAAAAAATGTCAATAAATGTTAAAAGGCGATTAATTCTTTAAAATGTCACACAACATGACACACTCATCAGTTACATTAGGCCTATGGTCGGTTACATTAGGCCTATGGTCGGTTACATTTGACAGCATTCAGTGGCAACTGCACTTGGATAAAAACTGTTCTTAAATCTATTTGTCCTGGTCTTAATGGACCTGTACCTACTCCTTGAAGGTAGTAATTGGAAGAGGGAGTGTCCTGGATGTGAGGTGTCCCTGATGATGGTTTGGGCCTTCTGTATAGCTCTGTCAGAGAGAGGAGAGGGCAGCCAGTGATCTTCTGAGCAGTGTTAATGATCTTCTGAAGCACTTTCCTCTGGGCCCCCAGCTGTTATACCACACACACATGCAGTATGTGAGGATGCTCTCGATCGAGCACCTATAGAAGCACACCAGCAGCACCTATAGAAGGACACCAGCAGCACCTATAGAAGGACACCAGCAGTCTCTGGCAGATGTCACTTTTCCTTAGGATCCTCAGGAATCTCTCTTTAGTGTAGGCAGTGTGCAGGCAATCAAAACCCAGACAGATATTTACTCAAGAAACCATCATAAAATCATAGTAACTTGTTTAAAATCGCTACTTGTTGTATTTTATACCCTCTGCTATTAAGCTACTTAACAAAGACAGACTAGATTTGAAACCAGCAGAGTTTGTCTTTTGATCTATGAAGGCTCCAGGTTTCTCCAATGCCGTTGACTTATTTTATTTTCATGTACTATCCACTGTGTATTTGTACTAATGAGATGGATGATTGTTTGGCTGGGATGCTATCAATGACTTGCCCCTGGGGGATAAATAAAGTTTTCTGAATCTGAAAATAAATTGTTTTAACATAAGATTGACATTACACATGTGTTTGAAGGACATCATCCTGGTTAAAGAATAGTGTTCTTTTTAAAATGCTTTTAACATTAATTCACATCTTACAATTTTCTTCATCTTGTCCGTCTTTTTCATTGATACTGCAGCATTATTACAACATGTATTTCTATCATATTGCATTGCATTTACCTTAAAACAGTTTGGATCACTGATTAGGGCTGGATGCTGACAAATGATACCAGCATGAAATTGGTTCAAATTGATCCACTAAAGAAAACTAAATTCACTAAAGAAGTTCCTTGTTATTTCAGCTTGAGTTAAATAACCTTAATGTAATAAATTAGCACCATTGGTTTTCTTTATGGTTCTAGATGACATAAAATGTATCAACATAAGTATCAATCAGCGACTGGTATATATAGTTCTGGGATTGGAAAAAAAGAAAATCCAAACAGCACGAGCCCTTTGATCAATCACAACAAGCCACAGGGTACTATTGGAAGGTGATAAAATTGTAATTTCTCAAAACAAACCTTTCTTTTACCACATTCTGTTGGAAATGAAGTGGAATAATCACATCACGGGGCAAATGGCTAAAACTATTTATCTTTGCAGTATCCAAACAGAATAACGATTTGTACCGCGCTAAGACAGACCTGATACTTAGAACTGTCTTCCCACAAACATATCCTTGTGTCCTGAGCTGAAACTAAGCATCCTTACTTTCTCGCCGTCTCCCGGTGGTAATAGCTGCTGCACCGCCACAAGCTGTTGTTCTAGAGATTTGCTTCATTGGCCAAGACACAGCGTAAGAGTCGAGTAAACCAAGCAAAACTACAACAGCGCAACTTTCGGGCTCCTTGAAACTCAATCTGAAAATAAAAACCACACATTCTTTCGCCGCAAGTGGGCTGCACTTTCAATTCCGTGCCCGAACTAACGGTTCCAGCGGGACGGATTGTTTTAATAAGCGCTGTATTTAAGACTATTTGATCCGCATCCCTGAGAGCATGAGTGTATGTTTGCTTTCATTATCACCATTATGTTTTATTATCTTGCATTAGCTCATTACTATCATTTAATGGATGCTGATTTTTACCACCTGCCTCTGTGCTTATTAATCCCTCAAAGACAACATCATTTCAGATTTGATTCTATGGGCTTTTGTTTGTTGTATGTCTGCAATGTTATTCACTTTCCCTGCACTTAAAACTCAATTAGTACGGCT
>OMNZ01021697.1:7386-42099 GCA_900303255.1 Lesueurigobius sanzi | reverse complement strand
AAGAGACTTTTTGATAGGAGTGAGTGTGTGGGAGGTTTGGGAAGGAAGTTGGGTTGGGGCATCAACAGAGAAAGCCCTGTCTCCCCAGGTCTTAAGTCTTGTCCTAGTGGGGAGTGACAAGAGGTTAGCCTTATAAACCCAGGACTAAATCCAGGGCTAAACTAGGGCTGGGAATTGGCAACAACGTCACGATACGTATCCTGATACAGGGTCCACGATAAGATACATATCCCGATACAGGGTCTATGGTATGACACGTACCCGATACAATTGTATCCCGATGCAGCTCCCATAATGCAATACATAATCCAAAGAAACTGAAGAAAAATGATCTCATAGGTACAATAAATAGTAGTTTTTATTATGCTAAATACAGTATGTTTAGCAACTGAAACCTGCAATTACAGGAGTTAGTGAGTGTGTTGTGATGTGTTATGAATAAACCATGGGGGAAAACAAGCAGATTCATCTTCTTTAATAATTTGCATATCATGAAACCGAGCCTCAAAACAATACACGCATTGTCAAGTGCTCGCTAGCGATATATTGCAGATACGATATTGAGCACAGCCCTAGCCTAAACTAGGACTAGCTCTATAAACCCAGGACTAAACCAGGTCTAAACTAGGGCTAACTCTCTTAATCCAGGTCTAAACCAGGCCTAGCTCTATAAACCCAGGACTAAACTAGGTCTAAAATAGGACTTTAACTGACTCCCTCCGAGTCTGTGGATGTAAACCAAAATTGCTGTCAGGTTTTGCCTACCCCTCTTCTGTCCTGTCCTCTGTCCAGTCTCTCGTTAATGTTATTGTGTGTGACCGCGTTTCTTGTGGATTTGAAGTTATTGTATTTTGTAATGCTACTGTTCCTTCCTTGTATGTCATCCTACTGTATTGTACATTGTAGACATCAGCCTGTCTAGGGACAACAGATGAAAATTAGCCTAAGGCTATAATCTGACATATTTACATATTTTATGTTCATTAATATACTGTCTCTATCAAATAAATAAATACATCCAGGTCTAGACTAGGACTAACTCTATAAATCCAGGTTTAAAGCAGGATTATTAGACCTTTAAACCTTGTTTAGTCCTGGGGTTATATTAGTCATGGTTTAGACATGGTTTAGACCTGAATTTAAAGAGTTTTTGTAGACTTTATTGTCCATGCAGAAATCAGCCTTTTCCATTTGACCCATCCTTGAACCAGTGCCTCAGGGCAACCTGTCAACTTGGGGGCCCATCTCCAGATCTTGAACCAGGAACTTGACAAATAGTGTTTTAGCTCCACAACCACCAAACTTATACATAAAGCAGCTTACAGGTTCAAATACATTTACCTGAAGAGGCCTGCATTTGTTTTCCTTTATACTATACTCAAGTAAAACGACATGGTGGATAATATTGTTGAATGTACTTAAGTAAACCAAAAGAGTTGTTTTTCTCACAGCTTCATGCTTGCAGTTGTAAGTGTGTGCATGTTGCTGAGTGTGGTAATCTCAGGTGCACACAGAGGGGAACAGTGTAGAGTCTCAGTGAGGTGGGGACTGAGGGGCGGGGCCTGCTCCAGTACTAATACCACAGTGAGGAGTGACCTGCACTGAAGTCACACAGCTCTACTGCACAGACAGGTGCTTGAACAAGGATAATAGGATACTTGTGACTGGAGATCTGGCAGAAATAAGTAAGTACATATAATTTACTTCAAAATCACAACATGGTCAGGGTGAATGGGTGGGTGGCTTTTGTACATGCTAAAATGGCTAGCATATGTTAGCATTAAGTTGCTCCACCACATCCAAAGCTCAAGAGACTGTTCTTGTGTATCTTTCAAAGGGTGTGTTCACATTCATTTGCTAACCAACCCCAGACTGTAGGACTTTATTTACATTTACATCCCAATTAACTTTATATTTTTGTATGCCCAAAACAACAAAACCACCTGAAAGATTTATTAATGTTCTTATGTGACATTTTGTCTCCTAAACCTGTATTTTAACATAGATCTGAGAGGTGTGTTTTAATATACTGTGACTAACTATGTTGAAGTGGCACCAGATGGCAGTGTAGTGAAACTGCCAAAAAAGGGAGTGTTAGTGATACTAGCCATTTGTTACACTCCCATTGACTGGTTTGATGTAGCTGGAGTAGCTCTGAAGTGATGATGAGGTGCACTTACTGTTGCATAACTGGTTAGGCAGCTCTCCTTCCTATACTCGTGTTATCCCTGTCATCGAATCACAAATGGAAATCAGCTGACGTAATGTGACTTTGTAGATTCCTCAGAAGTTAGGATTTGTAGTGTAATTTGTCCACATGTCTACTTTTAGGTAACCAAGAGACACCGTAAACCCAAAGATGACCAACCTTTCACGTCATCTTGTAAATGTAAGTACAATATTTGTAGATTCGGGATGTATTTTATATACTTGATCATGTTGAAGTCTGATACTGAATGACTGTTCAAATTCTTTATTCTTAAAAAATATCTAGATGCTGTACCTTTCTGTATTTTACTACAGATCTAAACTTTTTAAACAGCACCTTATTATAAGCAGTGCAATGTGAATAGGATTTGATAAGCCTTACATTTTAGTTTTTCATGTTTTTCAAATCTTTGTTACCTGCCTTGTGTATTATTGTCAAAATTCAATTCAAAAATGTATGCGATTGTGATATTTAGAATACGCTGCTACAACAATAAAATGTTAATAATAAATAAAAAAAAACCTGAAAACCCTCTGAATCCTCTGTATATACAACAAAAAGTCATTTATAACACAGTGACATCAGTGTTCCCATGTTTGCAGCACCTCCTGACCTTCTCGCTTCAGGACGGAGATGTACAGAGTGTGGAAGAGGCCCAGGCGCGACTATCATTTTTGGCTCAAAACAAAAAGCTGTGGAGTCAACAGATGTTCCTGGATGTTACTTCAGACTCCATCATTCTACGGGACGTCCAAAGCCAAGTGAGAGCAAAACATCACCTCAACTGGACTCATAACATACATACAACATACATGACACGCAACATACCGTTACTAGAAATATAGACATGTAATCAGACATTTCCCGCGATCTGCTTGGCGATGCAGACTTTCTTCTACATTGTGGTAACCTTTATTTGATTCAGCATGTTCAGCGTGTTTTTTGATCCATAGAAACAAGGACATAACCAATTATCTTGCCTTTCTTTCAATTTTTTTTTAATTAAAATTAATTAAGCAATGACATCTGTTTGTGTAAAACCGCTAAGTGTTACACTGCATTGTGTTTATGTCTAATTGTGGATTCATTTTGTTTAGGATGAGCTGGAAAGGTACACTTTCAAATCTATTCTACGCTGTGACTCCAAAACAGAGAGGCACTTCCCCTCCTTATTGCTGCTCGTGTGCCAAAGCACCGATCAGAAAAAGCCAGATATTCACTTCTTTAACTGTGAGATGGTGAAGGTGAGTCACAATTTCTAGAAAACTCTTTACTTCCAAGCTTTAGATTTGAGTTTTGTTTGGCGCTTGGCTCCCCACAGGCCGAGCAGATCTGCCAGGACATCTCGCATGCGCTCTCAGGTCAATACACCAACAGGTACTGAGCAAAATATAATACAATAATATAATACAAATATAACATTGATGTGTCTCAATGAAAGTCTGAAAGAAGCTAGAAATGGGCCGCTTCTTAAACTAATATAACCACGTAACTTAAAGTGAAGGCCAGGAAGGGATTTCCCTGCAGAATTGGATAATATTTATCTAATTAGTAAAGACAGCGCATATTAATGGGCATTGCCAGGAATACAATTAATATTTCACATGCGATAGCAACATTATAAAGGCTATAAGGTGTTTATCTTCATAGGTTATCAAAGGTAAATTCAGGACATAATTACACATTTCAGGTTGAAGTTTACTATAAAGTGCGGTTTTAAGGTATTTTGAGACATTTTAATTGTAGATACTAACTTCTCTCACTAAAAGAATGTATGTATCATAATTATATCCCAGCAAGACACTTCACACTTGTGGTTGGTTGAAACGCAAAGGGAATCCAGCTTAAAAAACTGCATTGATTGTTTTTGCTTTTAACTTTGTGGATTAATGGAAAATGCATTTACCATTGAACTTGACAATATTTTGTGTGTATTTACCATTGCGAGATAGGATCAGTGCCTTGGCTGAGGTCTATGTTCTTAAGACTTTGAACTGACCTGTATCTAGTTTAACGGCTTGAAAGCCCCACTGTGCACTGTACATATATAGCCCGAGCTTCACCTTTTAATATTCAGTGCCCACTGGCCTGATAAACTGTTTGCTCTGCGGTTCCCTTTGCTGCCCATTATGTTCCCGTCGAATGAAAGTTCCCATTGAGCGGCCGCAGCCACCGACAGAGACAGAGGGGACAGTGTAAACAGCTGAGAGCAGAGAGGGACTCGTTTTACCGGTTTGCACATAACTTAAGAAGGTGTGACACAGATAACCAGGCCATTGTGACAGAAAGTGCAGAGGAGGGATGAGCGCCCGTGTGCCCCGGACTTTAGGCAGCTTTGAACATTTTGGAAAGCAGCAGAAGGGCAGGTGGATGTGGTGGTGGTGACGCTGATGGACTGTTTGTTTTAAAAGGTATTTACATTTTTGTTAGCGCTCGGGAATGGGCTTGACCTTTGTGTTTGTCACCTGATGTTGCGTTGTTTGTAGAAAGGCGTTTGAGTTGAGACTGAAAAATTACAGTTGCATTACCTGTGTTGACTTTGCTTTGATGGATATGAATACGTTTTGCATTGGCTGCTAATAGTAAGCCTGTGCTGTCTTACTGGATCAACAGGTTATTATTGGAAAATTGCTTATAATTTGATTATATTTGATATCCTTTTGGTGTTTATGTGAATGTGTAGATAAGATTACAACTAGGTAAAAGCATGCTTCAAATGAGCACCCTATGCAATGCAATATGTGTCTTGATGTGAGAATGAGCTTGTTATTGATCTATATCAGTGGATCTCAAACCTTTCCATGAAGTGCCACGTCATTAAATATTTACCCTTTCAAGTACTGCCTAGTCTAGATAAAATCATGACTGATCCGGATAAGAAATATAATTGTATGAAATTATGTCTTGATTGGGTGTTAATGTGACACATGTCAAAATGTAATTATTTACTTTACATAAATGAAGTGACTTCAAATTAAAACGAATGAAGTGTAAAATTGCAGATCACCATAAGTTCCACCTGAGGAAGCCCAGGTGCCACCAGTGTTACACGCAACACTTCTTGACAAAGGCGTGTTGGAGCCGATACGCGTGGAAGAAACCAGCAATATATGTTTTAAAAACATTAGTCCAGCAAATAAAGGCTTTTTAGAAAATGTAAATACAGAATTATAATGTGGGAGGAGTGCCTTGGTCTCTCGCTTTTCTCTTAAGATTTTGTTCCCCGAACACCAAAGAGCACCTTCCCCAAATAACTACTTTATGGTACTGGCTTCCTGAGCACTTTGTGTCCAGTTTTTCTTAAATTATGTGCAACACTGAGCACCACTGGCCAATACCATTCCAATAAGGGATCAGACTTAGTTAATTATCCTGAAGACAGAGCAGGAAGTTTTATCAAGATAATTCCAATCCTGGGAACAACTTTAACCAAGCCACAGGTTAAAAGAAAGAGGCACTGACTATTGGTTCATGGCATTCTTTTATCCACTGTTTAAATATTCCTGCTTTATTTTACTATTGCAGAGACTTTCAGAGTGGAGACATGACTGACCCGCAGGAAATTCCGAGCCCACCTCTCCCACGCGCCCCACACCCACCACCTGCCAACCCTCCGCCATACCCCGGGCCCAGAGGTAAGAGTTTAAAATCCAACTACTGCGAGGGCACCAGTGATTTTAGGTGATAGCGATTTGGCATGATAAGAAGCCAGAGGGACCCACAGAAAGGGGCATTTGTCGCAGAGACCTTGGTGCAGCACAGAGATGTCATTGTTAGTTTGTGTGTGTAAAGGGGGGTGTTGTGTGGCAGGGGCTGGCCGTGGGTAAAAAAAAGAAAAAAAAAAGAAAAGGGGGACAGGAATGCCAAAAGCTGCGAAGTCATGAATGAAAATGGATGCATTGAAACCTTTCCACTCTTCCAAAACAGCAAACGGCGTCAACGGCCCGGATATCGCTCTCATGCGTGCAGAAAGAGAAGTGGTACGAATATGCAACACGTTTGATTGCCCGGTGCCGTGTTTCCAAATCTGAACAACTTTGTGAATGTGTCTGTTGATCTTAAGGGCATCTTGAATCACTGCTTTGATGACATCGAGAGTTTCATGGCCAAGCTGCAGCAGACGGCCGAGGCTGCCACAGTGCTGAACCAGAGGAAGAAAAAGAAGAAAAAGAGCAAGAAGCAAAGTGCTGAAGGTAAAGAATAGATTAATAAGTATTTGATTTAGTTGGATTAACAAATGCTAACAGAGACTAATTATGTCACAGAGGATCTACTAACTGCAAAAGCCAAACCTCCACCAGAAGAAGAGTTTATTGATATCTTTCAGAAATTCAAATATTGCTTCAGTCTATTGGTGAGTAAGTTACAGAAATGATTAAACATTATCAATAAAAATATGTGGAAGTTGGACTAGTTTAGGGGTAAATTCTTAAAACACAAACATGTATAACCTTGTTTCTTGGCACTGAAAGTTATCCGAAGCATCCCTTTTAGTTTATCTTGCTTCCAACCAGTACCACCAAAACATGAATTAACGTTATCTCAAATCTCAACAATAATACGATTATTTTTCTATAGGCTCGGTTGAAATCGACTATCTCCAATCCATCATCAGAGGAACTAGTGCACCACGTATTTAAACCTCTGGATATGGTGAGTCACTCTACCTTCTCCCTGTTACTGCTTCTATAAGTGTACATAGAGCTGATTAAAAAAAAACAGGGCGGGACGTTAGCCTCCAATACCTGGTGTCAAATCCTTTACATTGTATACAGTCTGTGAGGAAATAGAGATAAAGTTTCACGTGATTTTCTTTGGTGATTAAATGGTGTGAATGATGAGGTAATGTACGGGCTGCAGAGGATAATGCACTTGTTGTGAGTTGTCACTGGACACCGAGTGGAAAGGAACTGTAAGCATGTGTCATGTCAAAATATAGTGGCGTGTCATTTGTCTAATATTGATGTTGGTCACGATTCCGAAAGGGTGTTCAGGTAAACATTAGTTTGTTTTGCTCAATAAAGACATCATAAACAGGATGTCAAAAAAACACATCATAAACAGGATGTCAAAGGGCATTTTTGAATCGGAATCTGAGGTGGTGATTTGCTTTTGCTTGCTTTTTTTGTACACATACCACACCTTGATTCTAATTTTATGGTTTGATGTCAAAGGTGGGTTGTTAAAGCCACAGTGCGGAACATTCCAGGTTGTACGTTGCTACGTCACGAGAGCCGCTGTTATAAACCTCCCAAACGTGCACAAACATACAGTACCAGTGATACCAAACTGGCTCAAAATAACCATCAACAGTGCTATTGTACAGTGGGTTCATTAAATTAAGCAGGAAAAGGAGCATTTGGCTAGTTAAATTAAAATGGCTACATGTAAATTGTGATGAGCTGGAGATGGAGAGTTAGGTATTTTATGCCAATAAAAACACACCTAAAGAAATACAGTAAGAGCCTGTATTTTATTTTATTCACTGGGTGTTTTGTTTGCAAGGCCAAATATTCCAAAAGTTGTGCATCAATCATTTCAGTGATGATTCCAATCTGAGTCTAATATCAATAATAAGTAGGAGCAGTGGAATATTTTATTTTTGCAACTTAATGTTACTCATTAATACATTGAGTCAATTGTGACATGGATCAGAGTGGGTCTGAGACATTAAACTGACGTAACTCTGGTCTATTTTCATGAACTGTGTTGCCATTCAAGGGAATATTAAGGTGTGTGTATTGTGAGCGACACACCTAATAGACACACAAACCATTAGATTATGTTTAATCCTTGCGTGTGTTTGCAGATGGTGAAAACTACAGGTGGGCCACCTATGGGTGCATCAGTGACCAGTCCCGCCCTGACCACCTCAGCTGTGACCCTGCTCCAGGACACTCTCAGTGAGGAGGAGAAGCAGCTCTGGACATCACTGGGGCCCAACTGGACACAGCCACGGTTAGTATCAACAACAAGTTTTACTATACAAAATGGGTCTCATAAATAAGAATGCCTTCTCTTGGTTAAGACTTTTTATATTTATGGTGTATATTAAATAACTAGGGATTTGTGTTAGATAAAAAAACCCAAATCCATACTGAATGTTCACCTACAGGTGATCCTTGGGCTGGACCACATGGCTAAAACAACAACATTCTTGCTTGAAGGATTGCCATCTATTAATTCTTAATTCTGTTCCCAATCTCCAAACTAAACATTTCCCTATTCTTCTCTTATTTGATCCTGTACTGTATGCCCAGAAGAGCACCTGTTTTTAGCCTTTCACAAGGACCCTCTGGAGTACTCGCAATTCCCTGCTTTGAACATATCCTTGAATATATCCTTAATTGAATAATTTCATTTAATACAATTTTAGGAACAATAATCTCATTAAATGCTTTATTTAATATTTCACAAGTACCTTTGGAGTATGATTGGCAAAAATACATTATACCTTATTATTGTCCAGCTTTTACCAAATCTATCTTCTACAAATCAGTGGGGAACACTGAATAGTATAATCTATTGGCAGTATTTTAAATTGTGTATTTTTGTGCAAAGCAGTTACTTTGTTGTTTGGTGCTGTATAAACAACTTATCCTTACCTTGAATCACACTTTAACCACTAACTTTGAGGCACCTTGCGTTGCATGGACACTGCTAACATATATTGACTTAAGGCTAGATTATACTCTGCCGTTCTCCACGTGTCTGCGTTTAACGCACCTAGCAGCCAATCAGAGAGCTTGCAGGAGCAGCGGATACGCAGATGTGTCGCAAATGTGCATCTCCTCCAAAATGTGACCGCGTCAAACACCGGAGCTGTGATTGGTTGAGCCATGCGTTCCACCAGTAAACAGACAAACACCTTCAATCTCCCACTTCCAAGTAATTTTTGATCTATATATTGCTCTCCTGTTTTAGTGCTTTTGTGTTATGACTTTCTACGTTAAAAATATAAATAAATATAAAATACTTTGCAACGTGAACGCAGGGGAGAAATGCGGAAGTTCAAACGACTTGGGCTGGCGTCTTGAGTGCAGCAGGACGGTGGGCGTGACCAGCCGCGGGAGTATAATTTAGGCTTTAAGTGACAGACCATCAACATACTAAGGAGGAGGACCTCAGTGTTAAATGCAGGGAAACATTCAATTGGGGGAATTTAGCTGAAGTTTGAACTGTACAACTACACATTTATACAGGCTTGAAACATTAATTCCAGCTCTGACTAACACTAAAATATTAGTTATTTAAGTTTTGATAAAAAGTACCATCTCCAGCAATGTGTGCCAATTCAGCTAGAAGTTTGAGGGCCAACATACATTGATCTGAGGGCCACATTTGGCCCCCGGGCCGCACTTTGAGCACCCCTGAACAAGACAAATGGTACAATTCAATCAAAGGTTTACATAGATTATATTACAAATAGTTTGGGACCACAGATAGAGCTGATTTGTACTTATTGGTAGGAAGCAATTGAGAGGAGACAATCCCATAATAACGCCTTAAAGTGATTAAGACACAAAAGAAACTGAGTCATATTTGCTCACAAGACTTAACACACTTAACATTAAAAGTCATGCAGACGCCTTGAACAAATATTTGGACTAAAACATTCTTGATAATAGATTTTAACATTGGTGTATTGTATGTATAAATAATATTAATATATATTAATTTATTAACTTTTTTATTTATTTACTTTAGTCATGCTATGCATGTTATCTAAAAGCCATTTATTTCATATAAATCAAACTTCTTGTCCCAGATCAAGCAATTTCCAATACTTAAATTATTGTTCTTGTGTTGTTTTTTTTACAGTTTTTTTTTTTTTTTTTACAAAAACGTAGGCTACACAAGGCATAGGCTTATGTATTTTACAAATAACTTATAAAAGAGATGCAAATAACATGTATACAAATATATAAACAAACAAATAATCAGAAAAAGCCAAACTAACTGTAAAAAAAAGTTTCTGTGAATGCTGTTGTAAGTGGGTGTCTCTCTGCAGCTCTCAACACAGGGAGCTGGTGGCTCCATACAGCCCTGTGTTCCTGGACGGGTGGAAGCCGGAAGCCTCGAGGCCAGACGGGCAGGTTTGGGAGGATCCGGTCGAGTCAGCGCACAAACATGAAGCTCTCCGAGAAAAACAAGAGGTACGGAATACCAGAGTACATGAGTGAGACGTGCTACATACACACCAACAATACGACAACACAACTTCTAATGCATTATGCAGTTATGTAAAATACTTGGTGCACATAAGGTCGTGAAAGTAGTTGCCAGGACAACTTCTTTTCATGTTCACTACCTTTCATTAACCACTATTCAAACCTCCTTTTAATTAATATTTTGCTTTCCTGCTCACAGCAAGTACGGCTGTCCCAACTGGTCAAACCTCCAGTTAGCGATGAAGTGTAAGTATAATCCTCCAATCAAAAATGGTGCCATTTTTTTTCTGTACATTGTCATAATGCCAGTCGTCTTCTTGTTGCTTCTCAGAGATAGCTACACATCATCCCCACAACCCGACAGACTGTACTGCTGCAGTTATGATTTTATAGCAAGAAACAACAGCGAGCTTTCAGTTCAAAAGGGCGAAGTACTTGAGGTGAAAGTAAACACAATCTTTACTGTATATTTTTACACAAGTTCACCCTGTGTGACCAACTGCTAATAACATCCTGTTATCATTGCAGGTGCTAGAATCATCCAAGCGCTGGTGGAAGTGTCGCAATCGGTTCAACCAAGTGGGATTTGTTCCTCACAACATGCTTGAACCTATGACCCACGTGGACAGTCCCAAACCCCCAAATGTAAGACTATTTGCATACACATACATATAGTGTGTTCATGACAAAATATAAATAATTAAAAGGACTGGAAACATTCTTAACTCACTGTATACCTGCGCTTACCTGATATATCTGGGCTTATCTGACTGTGTTGCACCTCCCAGGCTCCAGTCCCACCTCCTGCGCCTATGTTTGATAACAGACCACTGTCACTCATCTCACCCAGTCCACCTGCCCCACCACTGGCACCCTCTCCCTTGCCCCAGAGGCCTGTCAGCATGCCTCCGTACATCGCGCAAGGACCTGCCACAGAGGAAGCCGAGAAAGGTATCAATGCACAGAATTTTATTGCAACCTACAGTATTTACATATAATTTGGGTTTTGGTTTGTGTCTATCATTCCTGGTTTCGTATGCCCGAGAATTTTAGGGCTGGGCCATTCAAAATTTTCCTCATATTGATAAATCTTGATTTTAGTTTTGATTTCATTTTTTCATATTAAAAATATTTATTTGTAGATATAGTAAGCTGAGACACTGTTCTGTTCCCTGTAATACAAAATAATTTCCAATTTGTGCCTCAAATTCCAAACTCCAAACAATGGGCTGTTACTGCCACAGGACTGGCTCTAGACAAGCCAAGCTTATAATATAATTGCTAGTGACCAGAGATTTCATCACAAGATTAATTACAATTCAATAGCGCTGCCCTAGGAGAATTGCAGACAAATGAAATGAAATGAAATGTAGCATAGTTCAGACAAATGGACAATGTTAAACGTCATGATAGCATTATGTACAGTAGCAGTGTTGGGCAAGCTACTTTAAAATTGTAATATATTCTACATTACTAGTTACAGCTTTAAAATTGTAATATATTCTACATTACTAGTTACAGCTTTAAAATTGTAATATATTCTACATTACTAGTTACAGCTTTAAAAATGTAATATATTTGTATTACATATTACTGCTGCAAAAATGTAACTTACACTACTTTGGGTTACATTTGAGTTACTTTTGGCAAAATATGAACAGAAAATAGTGAGAAGAACACCACAGAGCAAAATGTCCTTTTTCCTCAGCCGTCCACATTCTAAAGTGTTTTGTTTTGACGACGTTAGCTACAAAAGCCTCTTTCTACACCAGGATCAACTTGATTTGATGCTGCATCTTATTTGGGGGGAGTTGCACTTGTTACTTGAGTTACTTAAATTGTAATGACTAATATATTACTGTATTTTGTTAAAGTAATATATTATATATATATATATTCCTCAGTTACTGAAAAAAGTAATATTTTCCTGTAACTAGTTACACAACAACACTGTACAGTAGTATATGGCATCTGCATGATATTTTATCAAATTGTGATAAAAAAGTGCTGTGATTCTTTTATTTGTGGACATCCTAAAGTTTAAATATACAGGAGGGCAATGATAATCATGTCTGTGTGTGTTTGGTGTTTTTAGAAGGCATGAATGAGGTAAATGAGGAGCTGCTCCAGAGGCTAACCAATGGGAGGGCCAATCTGAATAAGCCATTGGTCATCCCCCGCTCCACTGAGACGAGTGTGCCGCTGGACTACCACTCTCCTCCAGAAGAGGTCGCCGAGTGGCTCAGAGGAAAGGGCTTCACTGATACGTAAGGAACTGTTACTCGTCTAAACTCGTATATACTGTGTAGTATGTGCACGTTTTAAAAAATGTTTATTTATTTTCAGCACTGTAGATTGTTTGGGAGTGTTGACAGGGGCACAGCTCTTCTCCCTGAATAAGGAGGAGCTACGCGCTGTGATCCCTAAAGAGGGCGCCAGAGTGTACAGCCAGCTGACAGTGCAGAAAGCACTGCTAGAGGTAAAAAATAAATAAATTAAAAGGCCTTTTGACCACTAAAACATGTAATATTGTATCCAATAACATGTGCGTATGATATGTGCTTGTTTACAGGATGCTAGGAGAGCCACAGAGCTAGAAGCAGTAATGGAGAAACAGAAAATGAAAGTCGATCATAATTCAGAGAGTGGCACATTGTAAAGATTTAGTTCTCACAGTAAAATGTTTGGATCACTAACTTTTTGTCATTGATAACATTCCATAAGTAATTGACAAACATAAGCTTCATATTAAATGTGCAGCACAAAATACCCAAGCAAAATGTATGTCACTGTAATTATGTTGCTGTACTAAATTAAACATGTATTTATGTGTTTTATTCTGACTAAAAGAGTAATGCAAAACAAGAATAAAAGTGTTGTACTTTTTAATGATACTTAAAAGACTTTGATCTGAAGGTAACAATGTCATGACAACACACATTAGGGTAAAGAAATGCATCCATTACAATTGTTTTCTTGTGCCAAAAACAGCCTTTCCCAGCCAAAGATTTGTAAAAAATTATATTTTTGCTTTTGTTTGAACAGTGTTTTTGTAAAGAACCCAAAGTCTAGCAACATATATACAAGAAATCTCCAAATATAAAACGAAAAAGCCACCAATACTTACTAAACTAATACTTTTAACTAAAATAGGCAGAAGATCTGGTCATTGGACGTTTTACAACCGGATCATTAATTCAAGTGAATTTTTAAATTGAATTTACTTAAATACTGGACCATTTTATTTAATGTCTCGTAGACTAAATTCTACTCATTTTTGGGAGTTCATATGCCTTCTATGCATAGGATCAGACTTGCTTATTACAGAGTAATATTGAAAGTACATAACAAAACAATGTGATGATAAAGTACAAACAACCATTTTAGCTTTAGCATTTTAGATATACCAGCACTTTACTGACCAATAACCCGTTTAAAATGTATTTAGGTAAGTTCTGGATGATTAAAGAAACCACAAAAAACACGACTGTCCATTAAAATAAGAATACAGGAAGCTGAAACATATTGGTCAAAGAGAAGGCTGAATGTGACATTGGGCATTTTCAAACGGGAGGAGGTTGGACACAGTGAGATGATGGACATAATCTTCAAAGGTCTCCTGTCTCCTTGTCCTCTCCTCGTCTGTCTGACTTTCCATTCACACCATCCCTTCTGTCCCGCTCTCGGGACCGGTCTCTGGAGGAGCGCTCACGATCTCTGGAAGAGCGCTCACGATCTCTGGAAGAGCGCTCGTGGTCCCTGGAGGACCTGAGAGACATGTTACAATTAAACAATAGTCACACACACAAAGATCATTGGATATTACAGAGCCCTTTATGAAAAGTTCTGTTGCATGGCAGATTTTTAAGCACTTACTTATGTTTCGAGCTGTGCTCGTGGCTGTGGCGATGGCCGCGGCTGCGAGAGCGACTGCGGTGCCTCCTCCTACGGTCCCTGGAGCGTGAGCGGGAGCGACGCCTCTCCCGAGAGGAAGAGCGTGAACGCCTCCTTCTGCGGTCTCGAGAGCGGGACCTAAACAGTCCCACGTTTATCATTCAGGCCTCTTTTATGGGATGTTTTTAAACAGACATTTAGACCTGTACTTACCGTTTGTGCTCACGCTCTCGCTCTTTGCTGCGTGATTTTGTCCTTTTTTTCAGCCGCTCTTCTTTCTCCCGCTCTTCTCGCCTCTTCAGGCGTTCTTGGTTTCTTATTTCCTGCTTATCCACCACGACTTTCTAAACACAGACACTTATTTTTAGGACAGATGGACCCAATCAGTTTGGATTATAGTCAAATGCTAGTTTGTATTCCACATACCTTCAGTGCATCCAGTTTCTCTCTAATCTGAATAAAACCCAGATGAAGTTTCCCTCCAAAGTGGTCAGCCAGGCGGCGATCATTGTCATGCAAACCAAGATATGCAGAGCACACCTCACACACCCGCAGCTTCTGTTGCTGATAGCTGGATGCCGGCATAGAGTTTCTGTACTCCTCCTAACAGGATTAAGTGAAAATGCATTTTTAGATGCATTTTCCAATAAGCACATTCAAAATTTCCAGAACACACACTTACCTCAGCATCCTTCTTCTTGGTGCGAACCTTTTCTACTTCCTGAAGGACCTTCTGTGCTTCATCCACATTGCCCTCAGCCCCCAACTGCTCCGCTTTGGCCAAAAGTTTTCCAATTTCTTCATTTAGTTCATGGACCTTTTCTGCCTACATCAACAAAAAAATTAAATACTATGCTGCATTGTGTCTTAGTTGAAAATGTTTTTTTTAGGCAAGGCTGCAGGTGAATGCGCAGTATTACTGATATAAATATGAAAAAAAGTAAGATTGCAAGTTTTCCATCATTTTATGTTTTCATATAAAAATAAGGCATTTTATGTGTAAAAATGGCTAAAATTGCCAATATTTTCAGTTGAAATCTAAATGGATAAAACCAGATTTTTTAATTTGTTGTTATATTGGTTAAAGATTTGTTCAGAGGGGATTTTTGATATATTTAGTTTTGAATTAATCTGTAACAGGGTTTATACAGGTAGCAGCAAGTCAAATTTAATGCTTTTTAATGCCATTTTAATGCCCAAATACTACATTTTTAATGCCACCAATTGGTGAGCATTAAATATAAATTTCCATATTCAGTAGAAAATTTGATAGAACGGAGACATTTTCTACAGAAAGTGTATAATTTCTGCACCTGCCGTGTCTCACCTTAAAAACAACCGACCAACCAAATATAACAGCACTCACTTTAGCTGCAACTTCAGCACTAATCTCCTCTTGAGTTTCAGCCAAACGCTTTTTGGCCAGTTCTGTCCTGCCGTCACAGTCAGCAATGAAAGACTCCAGGTGCTCCACAGCCTAATAAGAGCAAACATTATAAATTAACCTAAGGTATGTTCCTTTTTACTGTGTAGGAGTGTGACATTGAGTTTACTTACATCCAACTCAAAAAACAGATCCCGCTCCTTGGAGGCAATTTCATAATCTGCACGAAGGGCCAGGTCATGAATCTTTGCACACTCTCCCAGGTCCATACGCTGTACAAGGCAGAAGAAAGCATGCTTCAACAACTGAACTAAAATATACAAATGTAATCTAGGTAAGATCTACTTACAGTTCCAGAAAGGATGTCGTGTGGACAGCAGTTAAGAAGATGACTTTTACAGACCCGATCATCAGTAAACTTGACCCTCTGACGCGTCTCATCCCCTGAAACAATGTAAAAGGACAAACAAAGTGAAAATCCAAAGCACATAATTTTGGCCTGTGTATGCAGTGCTGAAATCATTTGTCACAACATTTGTGTGCTGTAATCACTGACATGTGACTAGTATTCTGAAACATTATTCAAAATTGATGAATGTGTTCTTCTTTGCTCATTTTTAGAGGCCTGCTCATATCCTGGAAATGATGAGTTGGTGTCTGTGTTTAATCAAATTTGCAATTTGGCTCAGAGCAGGCTTTTCAAGCAAGTAATTATACAGATTGTTCAATATGAAATATTTTACTGATGCAAAAATATCCACAAAACATGAACATATTTATCTACACACTTGGAACAGGACTGTAGCAGTGTATTCATCCTTTACTCACAGCCATGTCCTTAAAAAAATATGACAAAGCAGTCAAAAATGCAGAATACAAGCGAAGAAAGAAAGTGTTGTATACACACTGCGATCTGCACCACATACTGTACCCTTCTGCCTCTTCAAGACCTCAGCTGCAGAATTTTAAACCCGCTGCAGAAAAGTTTTAATTGGAACAGTGTTCTTGCCCATACCTGTAGTAAGAAGTTGTCATACACAAGTCAATTGTAAGTAAGTGGTAAAAAGGTTTCTGTCGACTTTTGCCAAAAATTACCTTAAGGAAAGATCCCTGTTTATACTTGCAGCCGTCTTAGCTCAAGTTGAATACTACTCCAATGGTTAAGCATCGTGCCACTTTACGCAAGGTTTCCAATAAAATAAAACTACAATAACTTCCGAAAGGCAAACAAATTGTTTGGATATGATTTATAACAGCTTTAAAAATTGTGTGACTCACGGCTCGATGAACATGAGGCTTTTCTGCAACTCCTTTGCAGATTGGTGTGGGCTGGCAAAGATACACTGAACCTTAATGAATAGAATAAAGGGGCCACAATTGTTCAGTTTGTATGCAACATATGTATGGGAATTTTATATTAACTTCATCACACATACAACCACAAGTTTACAACACAATTTTCTAACTACACAAGTGGAATAAATCTAATCAAGATAGCAGAGCAGCAGCAAGCTGTCATTACCTGCCTGTTCAAGTCTGCCTCACAGCAAAGAAATATTTAATGTTTGTAACCATTGAGCTACTACTCCAGAAGAATGATAAAAGCTTCACAAAAAACGACAGAAAGTCAATTAGGGGGAAATATTGCTTTTATAAGGATAAGGAATTATTAAGTGAAGAATAATTACAGAAAATGTAATGACTAACCTTTCGTTCATATCACTTTGGCGTAAATACCCTCCAACTCCACATTCATCAAGGAATTGGACATTCTTGCACCGTGTAACAAAGTGCATACGAGTATCGCTGCTTTTAAGCAGGACATTAACCACAAATCGACAAGACAAATGCTAGCTAAATCGATACAAACATTAAATCTCGACTTAATCGGTGTATAATAATAATAATGTAATCAATCGAGCCCCATGTACTTCACACTCATGCAGCTCTTTAGATCACAGCCACCACTAGTGTTAGCAGTGACTCCATATTGGCTAGCACAGCTAGCAGTCTACGGCAACTCACCATCCCTTGCTGTTCCCATCAGCTGGTCGAGCAAAGCTCTCATTTGAGCTTGAGCAGACATTGTTGCGAGTCCGTTGTGGCCTATTTATCAAAACTATAAGATTTTGCCGCTATCTCCTATTATAAGTTTATGTCACTCGGTGGATCGTTGTTGTAAGCATCCCCCCTCTCGCGATCTTTTTTCCTCCGTTTCCGTTGTAGCAGTCGGAAAGACGACACTTCCGTTTCATGATGAGGCAGGCTGAGGGCATGGCTGAGGCTGAGGGGCCTATCACAAATTGTTTTACTTCCAACAAATGAACAGATAAGAACCAATAAGAACCATTCGTCTACGGCGACTCCTGCTTGTGTATGTATCATGCTCGTGGATGTATAATAAGACCATGCCCCTGTTCGGGGAGCTTTAGCGCTAACTGTGGGCTCAGTGGCAGTAGGTCATTATTTATGAAGTCCAGCCGTATTTGCGCTGGCTGCATTGCATTTTGTTTAATCTGATTCAACACCTTGAGCTGCATGGAACCAAAGCTCCTCACTGTTGCTCTGTCTGTGATTGGTTTACGCATGTGACGCTTGTCAAACAGCTCTACGGTAGGTTTCTCCCAGTAGCCACAGGAATACAGGAAGAGAAAAGTTTACTAGCTGAGTTTCACACCCTACTTTGGAACTGCTCCTATTTGTGGCAAGTAAAGGTACTTGACTAGTTTACTATGTGTGAAGATAACTAACCCATATTAACACTATAGTTTAGTCAGTTCAATCTGCAACACAAATTGATATGTTGACATTGTCAGAAACAGGAGGTTGGTGTGGTTTCTGCTTGCATAAACCGTACAAACAAGTTTGGGACGGAGTGATGTAATGTTGGTTGACTAGTGTGCTGTTTTTGTCCTGGGAAACCTCTAGAGCTAGCTGGCTGGCAGCTTTCAAAAAGCACAATAAGCACAAACGTGACAGAAATAGCTGGACTGACCCACTGCTGCCCGCTTCCAGTATTTTAATAACATTTGAACATCTCTAAACTCTACCAGATACAAAGTGTTTTTGGGTAATGCACCGCCAGAATGATGGAAAATTCCGATCATGCCACTGAGGGAGATCCTTTGAAAAGAGAAGATGGAGTAGAGGCTGGCAGGACTGCTTCCCCTACTGAGCTGAAGAAGGGCTGTAAGGACTTGGGCTTTGCCAAACTCACGCATTGGCGCACAGCTGTATTTTTCTTCTCCTTGTTCCTCTGCCTCACTGTGGTGTTTGCCTTCTCCTTCATCATCCCATGTCCCGTCAGACCTCAGTATCTTATATCGTGGAGCAGGACTTTCAATGAAACAGGTGAATCTTTTATCATCTCTGCTGTTACTAATGTAAAATTACAAAACTTACTTGTCCTTTTTGTTACAGCTACATATGACTTTCTTGCAGTTGAAGATGCAAGCAAAGACAAGGTGATGGACGTGTTGTTTGTCCTCAAAAGTAGCAAAGGAAGCCAAAACAATAGTTGTGTTGGTGAAGGTATAAATTCTGTATTACAGTCATTACTACATTTGACGACCCTGAAAAATCTTTTGATATCTCTGAACACAACGTTTTAGGTTTGCTGTCTCCATGCATCTTTGTGGTTGCTGTGGATGGGACAGATGGTCAGAGTCTGTGGGAACATCCAATGGAGCCAGAGTTTCACTGGGCTCAGTGTGGCCTGGAGAAAGACAGTGAGAGAGGCTGGGACTGCCTGGTGTCTCACTCTGACCAACTCACAGCTCTGGACAAATACAAAGGTGAGTGATTGAAAGCTTCATATTCACTTATTCTCATTAATCTTTTGTAAATCATCTTGTCAGGTGAAGTGCAGTGGCAGCAGCCACAGCCAGCTAAGCTGCACAGCAATGTGCCCGTTCTGAGTCTTCCAGATCTAGATGGGGACAAAGTCGCCGATGTGGCTCTTGTTGCCCATAACTTAATACAAGTATGGGGTTGTATTGCTTACATGCTGTAAATCCAATTTTAGACAGTATTTGACCTGGTACCAAATGCATATCTCTTGTCATTCATAGACCGAGGTAATTTTTCTCTCAGGAAAAACGGGTTTGCAGGTTGGTTCAACAGTAACTCTTGAAGCAACAAAAACAGACAATCATCTTCTCTATCGCACCAAAGATGGTTCTTATTATCTACTTCTTGAAAAAGGTTAGTAGCTTGGCTGTTTCAGTTCTGTATGATATTTTCACTAGAAACAAATTATATATATATATATATATATATATATATATATATATATATATATATATATATATATAAATTATTTTTTTAATAATGAAAATAACGTGTATTGTGCCCATTTTTATTTTAATCACTTGTGTGCTCAGACGCTGGTCTGTTCGGACTAGCGCTGTGGAGAATTGCCACTAAAGCAGGCATTGAGGCGCGTCTCACCAAAGACAAACACTGGGAGAGCAAAGCCAGTGAAACTACAGGACTTGTGCATATTTTCAAGTTAGAAAAGACTAATATACACACTTGCAATCCAAAGGTCATATTTTGTACAATTGCTGATTTGTATTATTCTTTAAATCTCATTACAAAGGTCTGATCAACTAAGAAAAGTTTTAAAAACTGCTGAAAAAGATCGTTCAAACTTGCTTCTTGTGACTGGCACAGAGGTGGTAGTAATTGATGGAAAGTTGCAAGTTTTGTGGATGTATAATGCCACCTCGATCCTCAGGTAAAACAAATGTCTTTATGCACATGTGTAATAGATGCTTAGTGCGTGATAAAATGTGTTATGTTGAATTTTTAGTACACCCTCTTTTGGCCACTTCAACAAAGATGGCATTCTTGACGTTGTTATTGAGGAGGATGTTGGCAATAACACAAAGCAGGTATGGTTCTTAAATATTTTATCTAAGCTTATCATTTGATAATTTAGTTTTTCACATTTTGTTTGGTGTAGGTGATCATTTTGGATGGGGTGTCTGGTGGACTGTTATGGGAAGTAAGCCTTCAGGCCAGCCCCAATTCACCCCGGCCCGCTTCCATTTACACTACCAATTTTTTCTCTGTCTTCATGTTCTGGGGCTTGATGCCGACAGAGACCAACTCATCTGTAACTATACTGGCTTCTATTTAAACAACATTTGTACGGTTGTGTGATAACAATAAAAAAATCTATTTCCTTTCTTTGAGGTTTTGGTAATGAGCAACCGCCGTGCCTACATGCTTCATCCGCTGTACTCTAAAGTGCTTCTTGAGTCAACCAATGTTGTGGATCATATCATTGCATTCAGAGGTAGAGGAATTGTTTAATATATTAATATAGTAAACAAATACATTACAAAGACTAAACATATGGAGCTTAGTCTTTGTACAGTGCCAATCAGCTCAAAACTGCTCTTTTTAAGGGTTTAAAAGGCACGATGCAGGGACTTTTCACTAATGAATGTTTATGCAAATGATGGAAAAAAAATAACCATATACAAACATTAATATAATCCCTATCTGCTAAGAATGAGGCTGCTATTAGCTCATCTCAATACAATTTATTTAATCCTACCCATTTTTTCTGTACTTCATCTCAATAACTTGGTAAGCTTTATCTAATATTTTTAAATGAAAGAAACTATGGCAAAATGTATTTATAACTTTTTGGCTTGACAGTGTGTTTAATGGTCAGTACATAGCTGCCATGCCCATTTTTCTGAAAAGCCTATAGAAGAAAGAAAGCATTTTATTTCCTAAACCCAGAGCATGTTTCGAGTGTTGTTCTCAATTACTTGTCGCAACCACTGATGAGGCATGTGTTTACCTTTTTGAATTGCAGCCACATTGTTGGAGCACGGGCGCCATGCTGCCTACTTCACCATCAGTGGTCCCGGGTCAGAGGGGGCTGAAGGGACCGTGATCCTCAACAAGAGAAAACTGAAGCAGGACGTTCCCGACAGCAGAGTCATTCGGATAGGTACCGGTGGAGACACGGAAACCAACGAGAACATCAAAGAGGCCTTCAACAGACTGCGTTTCAGTGATGATTAGACCCGCTTTTAGTTGTAACACCAGGCGGTAAAGAGTAATGCAGACATTAACTTTAAAAATTGCTGACAGCCAAAGAGATTTAATGGTGTTGGGGCTTTTCCTTTATTACCTCACGGCCAACTGGGCATTAGTTGCAACATATATTGTCCGCATTACTATTCTGACAATCAAACCACTCATTTCTCAAGCTTTCAACATGTATTTATTTATTTTTTTGAGACAAAAGGCTTTATCAACACCGCAGAGAGAGCTCTAGTGGCCCCCCAGTCAGCTTATTTTCAGTTTATTACTTGTTTGTTGCTTTGTCTTCTTAATTTCGAATAGTATATTGAATGGGGTGATATAATGAAATGCATTAGTTGTCTTGGCAGGAGCATGGGTGTGCTTTTGATGCAATACTGTGAGTGCGCGTGCTTGTATAGCTTTGTACTTGAAATCAGACTCCTTTTAGTAACTGCGGTAATCAATTGAATTGGCAGTGCTAATGGTAACATATTTAAATCCAGAATGCTGTAACTGCTGCGCACAGGTAAAACCGAACATTGTTATTGCTGCGGTTGTCTTTTAAAGTGTGGGGTCTATCTTTAAGATGTGGTATAAAATAAATGGCTTTAAAATATACACATCTTGTTGCACATTTTACATATAAGAAATAGGAAATGCGATATCCCAGGGCGATATACAGTACATACCTTTCAAAAAATTGTATTTTTAGGTAGAAGTATTTTGTCTCCATCTTGTGGTCATAACGAAACATTGCATGTGTACGTGTAAAAACAGTGACCTGCGCAGTGACGAGCACCTGCAGCCGGTTCCTCATTCAAAAGTCAATGCCATGGATGTATGCACGACTGGCACGTACTCAATAGTTCCATGCACGTATCGGCTGCTTATGAGTCAACCCCAGAATAATTGTAACTGCTGGATCATGACGAAAGCTGCCGCTGCCATGCTGGCACATAAAACATATTTTAGGGAAAGTATTTAGCTTTACTGAGCAGTAGCCTAACTATTTGGCAAATAACGCAAAATAGAGCACTGTGGCTGGATGAAACCGGTTGTATATCTAAGTAACATGATAGCATTGGGGAAATAAGGTAATCAAAATGAGGTTGAACATATCCTGTCGGCCTGTTCTTAAAAAAAAAAAGTTATGATACAGCCCTTTCCAAGGAATAAGTCTCGTGGCTTAAAAATATCTATTATATCCAGCCTATACTAATGTTAAAGCAAATGATATCCAACATATAAAACGCGTCTTTGATACGCGGAACTAGAGTTAATCATTAACTGCTTCCGCGGTTAGTTTAGTTACTATAAAGGAAATATATTTTTAAAAATGCGAATTATACAATGAAAACCGCTGTGCTCCGTTGTTTCAATCGAAGGATGTACCATAGCAGCTGATCACTTGATGATTTTGACCTGTATTGTTTTTTTGATAGTCAATGTGACCTGGATCCGCCATACCGTTTTGATAGCGCCGCACGGTTCACGTCTCCAGAAGTGCGCGCGCGTGACGCGTGGAGCGCACAGTGCATCAATAAAAGGACATTCTCTCACTGTCCCGCAGAAAAGTCCATAGTCTCGGTACATCTCTGATCTCTTGTCTGCCAGGTGAGGTTTGCTGGGTTGATAATACTTGTTGATAATAATGCGTATAATGTCTTAGGGTATTGAGCAATGGATCATTTTATAGCACTTTACTGCAGTATTTCCGCGTCTAAGGCTACGACTCTTCTAGAGGACTAAACTAGGTCTTCTCTGTTTTAACATATTTTGATAATGCTATAGGTAGTATTTAGGTAGAATGACATTTAACGTTCAAGAGTTAAAGAGAAACTAACAAGCCTGGGCATAGACATCAACCTTTCAAAGGACATGTCTTCAGCTTTGCAAGGAGCCTTTTGTGGACAATGTTATAGTGACATTCCATAGATGTAAAGGCCATAAAGAAGACGTGTGGTACAGCAGCAAAAGGGAGCTGTCAGAAGAATCATTCATGGAGACAAAAATTGACGAAAACGGATCTCGCAAGTGCGCGTGCCTCTTCTCTTGCACATAGATAAGACAGGCTATGGTCGTCTCCAAAACAAGGCGATGCTTGCTGTCGTTGTGTGTTTAAGAATTAAAAATGAACGTTTTTTTTGTGTTAGGCATAAGAACAAATGGCTGAAGAAATCCAGGACAAAATTGAGAAGTATCGCACGGCGCCTTTTGACGCCAGGTTCCCAAACCAGAACCAAACCAGGAACTGCTGGTCCAACTATCTGGGTAAGAGATGACACATCAAGGTCACAAAAATGGATATATTATTTTGGTCAAAAGCTTTAATAATGCATTTTTATTTCTCAAAGCCATACTTTGATACCATACAGTTAACTGCAGATCTATAACAAGTGTCAGAAGCATCTAACTCAGGTTGTCCAAAGTTTTCCCCATTTGATTCATTCACAAATGAATCAAGCAATTACTCTTTAAAAATGTAAGCACCATCTTGCCCACTAAGGGCACCCCTGATCTAACCATTGTTCTGTGACATTTTCATCACTTTAATCAATAATGGTTATTATGTTAGCGAAACTCACTTTCTTTTTCTTAACTGTAGACTTTCACAGGTGCGAAAAAGCGTTAGAATCAAAAGGAATGGACACAGCACCATGTGACTGGTACAAGAGGGTCTACACATCTCTCTGCCCATCATCTTGGGTAAAGACCTTTATCTCAATACCAATATCAAAATGTACATTGAGTATTTTTACAAGCTGTGTCTTATAAGAACAATAGCCTCTAAATCAGACATGGGCAAACATTTTGACTAGAGCCTATTGGGTTTTTGCATTTGTCAGGGGGCCAGGCTGGTAGTTTGGAAGGTCTGTCAAACAAGTGCAATTCTCATTGACTGTAATTGCCTAAACTACAGAATAACATCATTTATGAATTACCTTTCTTTATGACAGTGAAAACATTGGTGTTCACCCTTTTTTAGCAAACATATCACAGTTGATCTACACTATTGTTTGGGCCTGTTGGCGGGTCAGATTGAAGGGCTATACATTGGGACCCTATGCCTAAGTTTGCCCATCACTGATCTAAATGGATAGTTTATGTTAAGTAATTTGTAGCTTTTAGAAATAAATAATTGTGGTATATTACAAAAAATATTTTTCAAGTTATAAAAAAAAAATGTAGGCATATTGTCAAACATGATCAACATTGAATGTTTTTGTGCTCATTAGGTCCAGAAATGGGAAGAACAGAAGGATGAGGGGACCTTTGCAGGAAAGATCTAGGATCACCTAGAACATTTTTCTGTTTGTTCAGTGGAAAGGTCCTGTTTGCGAAGATTATACTAATACAAATGAAACATGACTTAACTAAGTGTTCATTCCCTACAACTGTTCTGATATGTACAGCAAAATATGCATTAAATATTATAATGACAATATCTGGACTGTTTTTTGCGTCAAAACGACATTGTTGATGAAAAATAGTGCCCTTTGAGAAACTTTAAAATTCATACATGAATTAATTTTATTCATTCAAATAACCCCCGACATCAGGTGAACACATTGAATAAAATTAGAAAAATAAACGCCCAACAAAAATGTACAACAATTTCCACTGCTTAACAGAGAAGGGCTGTGATACAGGGTAATGGCTATCGTTGCAGCTGTTCAAAGAAAATACATAAAACTGCATTTCATATATGTATTTACAGGTGGTAAATAAGGAGTATAAAGACTCCATGTGAGAAGTAGGAGCACAGAACATCACAATGGCCACTGCTGAGGACGCTTTTTCGTGCAAGAGAGCTAACAGGAAAAAACTGTAATAAATGGACAGCTACTGATAGTTAAACATTGTGTTGAATGTAGGATATAGTATATATATATTTTTATCCCTTTTATAAATGGTTTTGAGGTAAGTTTTAGGTATTTGCATAAAACGATAACTGATCCAAAATCTAAACTGACCTTCACATCTTACTGTAAATCATCTTACCAAAGTTGACTGACCGACTCCATACACGTTTGAGGAGTTTTCTACAAAGGTCACTTGAATGTCTGAGATGCTCATCAGGTGCAAAAAGGAGAATTTGGAATTTCAAAAATGCATCTCTTACCTAATTTATTTAGAACCAGACATTTTTGTTAAGCTTAAAATGTACAAAATTGAATCGCTTAAGAGCAATCAATATAAAGCACTTCCCATGTTTGGCCAATAGGAGTTAAATACAATATACTACATGTTTAGATAAAATAGTGTCTGCATAGCATTGTGATGGTGGTGAACTGGCAGAATGTAAATCTGCTAAGCACTGTTAACACAGGCTCATCAGTAGTTGAATAATAGGTAACAGAGCCACATGCTCAAGTGAAACAGTTTTGGGCATTCGACTCATATTAAGTAGTGACACATCACAAAGCAGCATTTAAATGTGCAGCACAAGTCACAAGTAGCAGCCACAATTATAGAGTTGAGTACTAGGCACAGTAACATGGCTGGCGAATGCAGCCTCACTGGTTATACCTGGCATAGTGGGAGAGTCACCCAGGGCAACTGTACAGCATGTGTGGGGCACACTGTGAGCTCATCCGCAAAGGGATCTATCCAACCATAAAGTGGATCTCTGGAAAAAACAGTCTTTCGTCTTCAGGGTGAGCTACAGCTGCCTACGATGGCTCAGCTCCTTACACAAAATTCACCAACCAGAATTAAGATGAGTCCGAATCTGTTCATTCAGTACCTCCTCTTTCCATGTTTTCCGCCATCAGTCATACACGTTTTAGGACGAAGCGCTGTAATCAACAAATAGTATGTATTAGCACTTGTAAGACAACTCGACATCTGTTCAAAGTACAACTAAGGGGCCTGAATTGCAATTTGATGGTTTTGCAGTAACAGAAACCCTACCTGTAAGTTGTTTCACTTCACACACACATGAGCAGTGAAGAAGTTAAATAGCCAAACAACTATTAGCTAACTCCAGCTTGCCTCTATCATGAAATTAACTCACCCGTTATGTTGAAACCATGAACAATTCTTAGTTTATTCAATATTTTACTCTCTTTCTTTTATTGACCTAAGTTGAATTTATTGTCCTAACTCAGAACTGTCAAATCTCCCTACTTTTGTAACGGCTCACCTGGATCAGCAGTCTGCTTCTTCCTGTTATAGTGGACAATCTGATTCTCATTGGTCATTTTGACGTCTTGATCCTCCACATAATTGCTATAAAACACAAACAATAAAAATAAGAAATGTAAATATGACCATCATTTTGATCAGATACAGGGCTGCAACAGTGAGGGAAAACATCAAATGGAGAAGAGATGGTAAAAAGTTGGGTCCAGCTTGTCCAGAGCTATTCAGGAATAGTGCAAAAGAGGTTGGGGAGGAATCAACTGAAAAGAGGAGGGCGTATGAGGGAAAAGTGCTGGATGATTGTGGTGTGCTTGAAGGCACTCCAGTAAACGCTATTACAGGGAATGACCACATGGGGGTGCTAACACTGGGCTTTTAAGGCTCTGTTACTCACTGTTGGTGGTATCTGCTGCCACGGGGGCTGAAGCGAGGAAGAGTAGAATTTGTGCTTTTCATGTTTGTACCAGTCAATAACAGGCTTTGTCCCCCATACATGTAAAAAGTGAATGCAAAATATGGAATAGCTCAATAATATAAATACCTGATGACGGTGTTTCTTTCCCTGTGTGCTATATAGACATCATCAGTGAAGAGGATGGTGTGGTAGGGAACAAATGGATCACAGGTTGGCAGAATACCCCTTGTCACATGATTTACACAGTCCAAGATGCCATTATACACCAAGAGGTCATCCACAAGCAACTGTAAACATATACTGAAGCCTGATTAAAAGTTCAAAGTTAAAAACAATCTTCTAAAACAAGAAAACCTACCCCAAACTCCTTAACTCCTCGCTGTGGTGTCTTAGAGTAGTTCCATAACTTTATCATAGATACTGTGACTGGCTGATCAAAGATCACATACACGCGATTAACCTGTAAAGTACGAAAATGGTCAGAATACAAGTCAAAAAGAAAATCCTCATTCATTTATTAAGACAAAGTAGGAACTCTCACCAGCCCAGGAAGAACCGGAGCTAACCACATGTGCCTTCCATCGTGGGTACTATTAGCACCATCTATTAATTTATCTGGGGTTCGCACGTCACCTGCTACATTATCCAATACATTCACACTGTCAGGAAATGCAGCAATGTCTAACAAAGATACCGCTCAAGGAGAGTAATTTAACTATGATTTCATAGTGGACATTTAAAAGCTGGGAAAAAAAGCACAATTCTTTACAGCTTATGTAGTAAAATGCAAAAGGATACTGTTGTCACTTAGCGTGATCCTTTCATGGTTCTGGTCATAAAACTCAAGGCCGTTGAGACCAATATAATATGGGTCACCCCATGTTGTCAAAAGCTGCAGCTGAAAGATGACTGACAGAATGGTTAAGGACTATATACTGTACATATACATATACATATACAGTATATTAAGCATGAAAGAATGAAAGCAAAACAAAATAAAACAAAGGTAAAAGGATACAACCAGAAGGCATGATGGGAGCTTCATAGTCCATACTGGCCTCTTCTCGTCTCTTTGCGTTACCTCTGAAGAACAAAACAAAATGTAAGTGTTATTGAATTTCCTCTTTCCAAAGAAATACAATTGAGGTGTACTTGTAAGGGACGTTCTCGCCGCATTTAGTTTCAGTTGGTGTCTGAAGAAAATCAATGAAGAGGATCTCCTGAGCAAAGTCAAAATGGCAGTTACCAGGTCCTTTTCGTATTAAGAAACCCTCTGATGGAGAGATGGCTACATCATCCATGAACACATGGATCAATTTGACCTAAAAAAAAAAAAAAAGTTTATGTGATCAACTGATCATTTGATTTGTGAGTACACTATGTACATCCTTAGCCTGGCTTCCTCCATGTATTACACACCTGGGAAGACAGGTACTGTATGTAATACATGGAGGAAGCCAGGCTGGCATGCCAGGCTAGTACATTCTAATGATTAAATTCAGTTAACTTCATTATCAATTCTACCACATGTTAAGCACACAAAAAAGACAACAGCTAACACTATATAGGAAGCAATATCAAATACATATACACAATATGTGGCTGCAGATATGACATATAGTGGTTTATAATAAATTAGGTTGGGAAAATAATATTTTGCTTAATTATAGATTATATTTTAACACCGCGAATCTGTTGAAAGTTATTATATATAATTTACCCCTCTGTAGGAATCCTCTGGAGATTTGTTGTAGTTCCAGATACGAAGTCCAGCAATTGTCTGGAATTTGGTAAAAGTAATGGTCAAGGTGTGAGGATCTCCATAGGAGAAAGGGATCAGCCACATGTGCTGGTCATCAGTTGTTATATTATGGCCATCTAGAAGTCTGGAGAACAGAAAAGGGTTTGTAAAAATGTAATGTCTTTTAAGCTTTAAATCAGACTTAGCCTCTTAGTATATAACATACTTATCTAGGGTACGTAGATCCTGTCCATACTCGGGCAGGTCATTAACATCTCTGGGTGAGGCAGCCATGATGCTAAGGTCTAAAGGTAAACTCTCTCCTTCCTTGCCCACCACCTCCAGCCCTGTCAGGCCCATGTAGTGAGAGTCACCCCAGGTCAACATCATCTCTATTCTAAGGCCTGAAAGAAGTAGAGATTCATGTCAACTACAGGAGTAACACCAAAAACTGTCCATATGACAGATACTCACACTTTCCAGTGTATAAGCCAGGAATATGCTCCACACCCTCTCCTGACTGGTTGAAGGAGGGATTCAGCTGGAGCTTCAGCTAAAATTATAATAAAATTACAAGCAGTAAATAATAAAACATTCAGATTATTTACATCTAATTTAAGTATCAATGTTACATACAATGAGGTCTTCTTCCCTGAAGCCAGCCTGAGTGAACGGTCTTTCATCTCCCTCTCCATCAGCAGTGCGTGGTCTCTGGAGCTCCTCATCATACACCCGGTTATCTGGACTCTCAGCTTCAGTAAGAAATGTTTCATCATATCGAGACATAGCCTCCAAAATGTCATCATCAGTGGTGAACAGAATAGTGTCTCCAAACTGGTCTAGCCCTGCCGATGAGAAAAATGCAAACACAATTTAACACCATGTAAAACATGTTATAACTGCAGTCAGTGTACTAACCACCAGAGAGAGTTCCTGACGCTTTGGCAATCTCGCCTCTGAATATACATATGCCATCCAGCAGCATCTCCACCTCTTTTACTCCACGGAACGAGTGAATGCGGGACTTGTTGTAGTTCCACACACGGATCATGGCGACATGAAATGGAGCACCAAAGTCAACAAAAACTGTATGGTTTCGTCCAGGAGTGAATGGTGCCAGCCAAAGATGCATGTCGTCCTGTGTGCGATTAACTCCATCAGTCAGGTTTGCCACAACTCGTGGGTCCTTGCCATAAGCAGGCAGTACATTTATATCAGGAGGGTCAGCGCTAATGTGAGTCGGTCTAAGGGGCTCTCCACTGGAGCTGAACACTTCCAGGCCATTCAGACCCACATAGTGACGATCACCCCAAGTGGATGTAATGTTGATGACCAGCCTCTGGCCCTTAGGCAGCACAGGGATCTCAAACTCCTCTTCTCGCTCCATACAGCCATCCTCATCAGGAAGAGTGAAGGAGGAGGACATGGGGCTTCTGGGAGCTGTGGAAGGGTTAGTGTGAACAGTGGGCGGGCCACGGCCCTGGCGCTGGAGGAACTCATCAAAGACATCACCTTCAAATCCCATGTTGGAGATTCGTCCCCGCTGGTACTGATTGAACTTTGTAAGGGAGTCCCAAGACTCCATGAGGGTATCATCCTGCTGACTATGCAAGTTAGCACGTGGAGTGCTCTGCTTTCTACTTGTGTTTAGTGAAGACATATGATCATCTACAAAAAGGATATATAAAAAAGGTAATAAATTGCTTTCCGTACTCATTGATAACACTTTAAACAAGTCTTACCTGTTGTAGATAATGCAGAAGATCTGAAGGATAGTTCTTCTGGCTTTCTTGTAGTGTTTCTAAATGAACTCCTGCGTCCACTGATAGGTCTGTCCAGTTTTGAATCTCCAATCTCTTCCAGCAGATCGCACTCCAAAGACTCTTTCCTCTGAAAACCATTGGCCATTTTCTCCTCTCCTCTGCACACACGACCTGGGTTACAAGGCAGCTCTGGGAGTATGGAGCTGGATGAGATGGGTGCAGTTTTGGGCTCTGCAGACTGCTGTGGGACTAACCATCTAGGTTTCTCCCTGTTGGTCTCACAGCCTTCTGGAGCTCCTCGGTTTAAGGGCTGCAGCCACTGGGGGGCCACTCTAGAGGAGGCAGGCTGAGTAGTGACCGTGTGCTCCAGGACACCAGGTTGGTCCTCAGAGGCAGAGAGGTCAAAAGAGTGTCTTTGCAAGGAACAGTGCGTAGAAGATGAACCAGCGACAAAAGAAGAGATGGGTGGCAGCGGTATGTGTGATTTCTCCTGCATGTCTATCATTGTCTGTCCCACGACCTCCGAGGATGAATTGTAGCTTTGTTGTCGTTGAATAATGCTGCTGTCGCTGGCTCTTCGTTCATCACTGCGTTGAGGACTAACACCTCGCAGACTGTGTCCAGAAGCCACAGGGCTGGAGATCAGGTCTGAGACTGTGAAATCCTGCAGGTCGATGGTGGTACTGTAGTCAAAGACCTGGTTGCCGCAGCCCTTATCTAGTTCACCTTCAAAAACTAATGTGCTGTTGAGGTACAGCTTTATATGCCTCGCACCAATGTCAAGGTCCTAAGAAAAAATATGACACATCTCTTACACATATGAATATCACCTCATCAATACTAAAACAGTAATAGCATTACTAGCGTGAAAGCCATTAGATGAAATTAGCACAAAGCTAGCTTCAAGTAGAAGCATAAGAACTGCTCTGGACACAAAACCAATCCGTGCTATCTTTTTGTAACTACCACAATCTATATCAGATTGCTCCTTACCTTTCATTTATACTTCATTAATTCATTGATAATTAGCCAAAAGAAGTCACAGCTCAGTCCCTGTACCCCTCTATAAACAGTATAAGGCTGGGAGAGGCAGAAGCCCACGTTTGTCTAACACTAATCCTCTAGGGCTAATCTCCTACTGTTCCACATTTGGACAGTGACTGGCAGCTCAGTGAGCCACTTGGAGAGCAACACCCCCCCCCCAATAGCGACGATGTAAAAACATGTAGGATTTATTATATACTATGGTCAATGTCCCATAAAATGAGGCAACAATTAGTATCATATGCAAAAAGAAGGAACTAAAGAACCTACATTGAGGCTCCTGTTGTAGTTCCAGATTTTGATGCGAGATATCCCAAAGTCAAGGGTGCGCTCTGAGTTTCTGATGATGAAGTATAGCTGGATGGGAGGGTGAAAAGGACATGTCCACATATGACGGTCTTTGGTGGTCTGTAGGAAAACAAGTGTCAATCACTACACTTGAATGTATTTATAAAAACAGCAAACATGGAAATGGCATTAGAGTTGGGAAACTCTCCCACACTTTCCATCATTCATGTGCACAAATTACTGTGGGGCAGACTGCCTTTGAGTTGATTCAGGACACACACACACTCTTAATTCCGGGTTTGCAATCCCTAAAAATGTATAAGGTGCAAACAGTGTGTGCCAATCCATTTTTTTTAATAAAGTGCTGCTACTACTATAGATTTAGTTACGAAAAGAAATTGATTCTACTTTAAGAAAAAACATAGGTTCTGAAGATTTAATATAATAGAAAGAAGGAACATCTGCAGAATCTCACCTTCATTTTACCATTAACAAGTGCTCCCAGATTGCCGGGATAGTAAGTGTTTCTGATGTCTAAGTCATGAGGTGACACATACAGCTTCTTGTTCTTAAGGCAGAAGAATTGAAGCTCAGTCAGGCCAACCTGCAGCGCATTTCCCCAGTTGGAAAGAATCTCCATGGTGACATAGAGTGCTGGTGTGACCTCTGTGAAAGACTGACTTCTCTGCAATGACAACATAATTATTCACTCTCTGTACATGAACACTGCCACATAATATGTATGAATAGTGACCATGGAAGTCTGACTCACCAGCTGTTTGCTACAGTCTGTTTTGGCACACAGAGAAATGTTATAACTAGGGCCAGCTTCCAATTTTTCCAAAGCTTTAAGTAATTTCTGCTGCTGCCTGCAAAAGTCATGGAAATGATAAAATTGAAGTATTTTGTTGTTGCTTTGAGGTAGTAAAAAACAGCATATTTTTGTCTACCTTGGGCCCATGAGCGTTATTCTTTGCATAGCTAGTGTGACACTATTGTCATGCTTCTCATGTGCGGTGCTATGCACTAAACCATTCATCATATTAGGCCTTCCGCACTGTATAGAAAGAAATTATGACATTAGAAAGTTTGCACAAGATAAAAAAAAACACTACAAAATATACAAATTGTTATGTCACACTGACTGGGCTGCGATTAAATGCATCAGAAGTCTGCACAGGGCTGTTTTCTTTCTGGATGGCTTGGCGCACTCTGCATGCCATGTGGTCTGGGTCACGGTCCTCAAGGGAAGCCTTTCTCATCACTGACAGGGGTCTCTCCACTCGACTTCTTGTTCCTGAAACAACATTTATCAACATGAAGACACTAACCTTTTAAAATTTGTTTATACCATACATGAACATAGTATTATGATCTTACTTTGACTATCCCAGTCCTTTGATGGAGGTCTGTCGAGTGTTTTGCTCTTCACCAACATAGGCCTAGTTGGTATAAAACTGTCCACATTGTCTTTCCTTTTCGCTGATAAAGTGCGCTCAATCTTACGACCTAAAACAGCATGCAAACATCTACAACTAAGTACTGATAGATGATGAACCAGTGTGTGTCTGTGAAGGGATAAAATCTTCATCTCTCAACAATAGTAAATCTGCTGATAGGGCTGACGGACAGGACACACAGGCATCCATACAAAAATCAATAATAAGATAAGATAATAACACGTACCTTGAGGTGAAGGTCCAAAGTCTAAGACTACGAGGTTGGCAGGGTCAAAATGGCTTTGGGATTCGTTGGCTCGAGAGTTTGTTGAAGACTTAGATGAGGTTAGAGGGAGTCCTAGTTCATCCAGACTCTCTGTGCTCTCATCTCTTTCTATGTGTTCCTCCACCCACTCCTCGTCAGACTCCTCCCCAGCCGAACCACGGTTGCTCCGCCGCATGCTTACCTCAAGACTACGTCGCAAGACCTGGTTCACAAAAAGTCAGTCAGCACTGCACCAAAAGAAAGCATGTTTTCCATCTGTTGAGTATACCATCTTAATGATACTAGTTGGCACATTACCTTAACTTCCTCAAGATTGAGAAGTACTTTTTCGCTGTGTTCCTCACTGTGGCTGCCTTGGCTCTCTGATCTGGACCGTGATAGTTTGCAAGGATTTCTTGGAGAACGCGGGCTGCGAGGTGAGTGAGGACTGGAGCTCTGAAGGAGACATCATGATTGGTTGGAGATGGTAAACTGTAGAGACAGCTGTATCTGGCACACAGCCCCTCCCCTAAAACACCCACACATGCTCAGAAGCCTGAGTACACAGTGGTACTTACCTCCATGTCCATGCTTTCATATGGCTCAAAATCCTCGGAATATAGATTTTCTGGAGATATAAGCAAACTTGGCCCTGTCTCTGACCGAATCTTGACTGAATCCAGCTAAATAATTAAAAGGCAGAAGTTTAACACAATTACTTGAAAAAAATATGCCGGTCAGAAGCATGCAAAATGTAAATTTATTGGACCTGCACCCATTGCTTCCGCTGGATCTTCCCCGGGGCTGTGTGACTCCTCTTCTTCTGAGTATGTTCCAGATTATGGCTATCTTCAGTTAACTGGTGGGCGCTTCTACAGACATCTGCCGATGAGTCAGAGCAACAAAA